>JBBPBX010000792.1:56233-66509 GCA_038048925.1 Garcialebias charrua | reverse complement strand
GAGATCTCTTTTACAAGGGTGACCTGGTCAAGTGGTCAGCAGCACACGTCACAATATTCACAATATATGTGAATAAAACATAAAGTAATCCTGATCCTTAAAAGTTAGTGTTTTTTAGGCAGCGTTGCAACACTTACTTTTTAAGAAATCACCACAGTTTTATTGTAAAACACAGACACATAAACCACACATAAAACCATAATGGTTTTATTACTGGCCAACGCCAGACAAAGGAGCACACTGTGGTAGAAAGTAACGCTGCCATTACATGAATATATGTTCGGTCGGAAAAAAACGCGATCATGACGATAAACATGTTTCATATATTTATGTTTTGCCCTCAGCATAACTTACCTTTTAAATGTGAAGGATGCATGTAAAGATCGCTTTTCTTTAGTTTGTTTTCGCGTGTTGTCCATCTCGGGTCGAAATGTCATCACTTCCGGGTCATCACTTCCGGGTCGTCACTTCCGGGTCAGCCTCGTTAGGACATTCCCTTTCCGTGTGATTCTCTCGTTTGCTAAAGTGTTTCAGGAAAATGTTAATTTGTTTCAGAAAATGTTAAAGTGTTTCAGAAAATGTTAATTTGTTTCAGAAAATGTTAAAGTGTTTCAGAAAATGTTAAAGTGTTTCAGAAAATGTTAATTTGTTTCAGAAAATGTTAAAGTGTTTCAGAAAATGTTAATTTGTTTCAGAAAATGTTAATTTGTTTCAGAAAATGTTAAAGTGTTTCAGAAAATGTTAAAGTGTTTCAGAAAATGTTAATTTGTTTCAGAAAATGTTAAAGTGTTTCAGAAAATGTTAATTTGTTTCAGAAAATGTTAATTTGTTTCAGAAAATGTTAATTTGTTTCAGAAAATGTTAAAGTGTTTCAGAAAATGTTAATTTGTTTCAGAAAATGTTAATTTGTTTCAGAAAATGTTAAAGTGTTTCAGAAAATGTTAATTTGTTTCAGAAAATGTTAATTTGTTTCAGAAAATGTTAAAGTGTTTCAGAATTTGTTAAAGTGTTTCAGAAAATGTTAATTTGTTTCAGAAAATGTTAAAGTGTTTCAGAATTTGTTAAAGTGTTTCAGAAAATGTTAATTTGTTTCAGAAAATGTTAAAGTGTTTCAGAATTTGTTAAAGTGTTTCAGAACTATTTGTTAAAGTGTTTAGCCTTATTTGTTAATGTGTTTTGCACCTCAGGGCCACCGTAAGTAACTGCTGCTGGCAAACAACATGAAGAATACAGTTCTTATCTTCAAAATGGGAAAAACAAACATTTAAACATTTCTTTTGCTTCCACATCCCTAGGCTTCACGTGGTACATAAGAACATAACTCAACAGCGGATTCCTGAAGGCGTACTGTATTGTGGATGTGTTGCTGACATGTAAATGAGTCATCTAGTTCAGATTAGGTCTACCATCAAAACAACACACACATAAAACACACACTAGCTTTATAAGCTTCATAAAATAATGCTGTGCTAATCTGAGGACTTGGCTTTCTTTAAACAGATAAACTGGTGCTTAAAACACATTTTTATCAGTATGAAAGCTATTAAAAACTATTTCTAACATATAATAATGTACAGTTTTTAAAGTCAGAAACATTTGTCTTCGTCAAGATCCAGTTGCAGTCCCAATGTTTTGAGTTTTGAACATAATTTTCTGACAAATAATGAAAAGGAACTTATTGTAATGCAGTTTTAACATGCATGAATTCCAGTTAAAAGTAGCCACTAAGTAAAAATTTCCTTATACTGTAGTATGCTACACCGACAATGATTCAAATGGTGTGTCGTGACTTTAAGGATTTAAGGTTGAATTATATCAGGGTCAGCTCTGAACCTCTTGTTTTCTGTGTAAGCTCTGTATTTCAAAGGGACAGATCAAGTTAGAAACAAAGTTAGAGAAGCAATGATGAGATGATTGGACATGTGCATTTTAGGAATAGTGAATACCTGTATATTGAACAGGAAAAGAGCAAAACCAAAGAGAAGTTCCCTTTCAGTCGGTCTCTCGGTGCAACATACTTGCTATGGTAATTGCGCCCCCGCGCGATTACCTGAAGGAATATACTCACGCCTTTATGGCTGGGGGCGTCACCGCCGCGCCAGAGACCCCGCCCTCTGGGTACTTAAGCGGCTTGCGCCCCTCCAACTTTATCTTTTTGCCCTTCACCTCGCTTAACACCTGAACTTCATGGGACTTCTCTGTTGTCGCATCGCTCGACTGAGGTGAGCTTGCTCCCTACACTGAGCGTACAGAGAAATTTTCCTGCGTATTGCTGGGCTGGCGAAAGCTGGTCCAGCTTTTTTCTACTCACCATCAAAGTTTTCTTCTTTCCGCAGCTTTTCGCTCGACGGCGCTAACTGCATCACAACCTCCAGCTAACCATTAGCAGGCTAACCAGCGAAAGCAAGACGACTGAGAAGACGGCTTCAAACAAAAGAAAACTAGGAACAACTTTGACACTTCTCGCCGGACATGGCTCCCGAGAAGGAAAAACGGAGGACAAGGAGGAGGAAAACCAAGACGACGAGTCCTCGCTCGCGCCCATGCCCCAGCGGCTGCGGCTACTCCCTCTCGGCGACGGACACCCACGAGGCCTGTCCTGTCTGCCTAGGGATTCAGCACGCGAGGAAAGCGCTGGAATTCCCAGACTCCTGCTCTCACTGCCGTCGAATGTCGGCAGTAGTGAGGAAACGACGGGCTGACGCGTTGGCTAAATCCATGGCTAGAAACGCGGCGCTGAAGGTCGCACGTCGCACTAAAGTGCTCCCTCCTGAACCGGAGCCCGACAACGTGGACCTGGAATGCAACGGTCGAGTCGGAGAGGACAACATGTCGGACTCCTCAGTTGCTGCAGAGCACTCGACGCCTGAAGTGTCCGATCAAGACACCGAATATGGTCGCAAAGGGGAAACTGTTGATTCCTCCCAGAACCTGGCGCAAATCTTACCGGAACCGGACTTGTCGGTACCTGCCCTGTTCGACCTGTGCCACAGGGCGGCAGATACATTGCAGGTCACGTGGCCAGACCCCACGTCTCGCCAACAGGCTACAAGGCTAGCGGGAAGCTACTTCTACGCGAAACAACCGACAACGTCGCAGAAAATGCCCATTTTTCCTGACTTCCTAATGGAGCTCAAATGCTCCTGGGCGGAACCCGGAGCTTCCATCATGCTGCCATTATCCCGACTCCTTGACGTAGCCGGAATGGAGACAGAAGGCCTCGCCAACGCACCCCCGATAGAGGAGACTCTGGCGGCTCACTTGGCCCCCACAGTCACGGGGATGAACCCACGCTACCCAGCAGGGCCTGTCGCGCTTCAGAGAAACAACTCGAGAAGTTCTACAAGGCTCAGGGCCTCGCAGCTCGCGCAATGAACACATCAACTATGGTGCAGGTATACCTGGCGGAAAAACTCCAACATATCCAGGTAAATAAAGACGAGCAGGCCGCAATGGAAGCCATGGAGGAGGCCCGCCGTGCCTCGGACCTCGTGCTCCGCATGATAGGAACAACAGCCATTTCCCAAGGCAAGGCAATGGCGGAAATAGTTGTCGCCCAGTGCCATCTTTGGCTAACTCTGTCGGACCTCCCAGAAAACCAGAGGTCCACTTTCCTCCAGCACCCATCGAGTCGACGGGACTCTTCGGGGGAGCATTGGAACGCGTCCAGGCCAGGCTGGAACAAAGACGCACACAGGCGGAAGCCCTCCGCGAGGGGTTGCCGAGGAAAAGCTTTGCACCCCCAAAGGAAGACACGCGTGGCCCACCACGGAAGAGACCCGCTGGTGGCGGCGAAACCTTCCAGTACCGGCCAAGGACCTCTTCAGTGACCCAATGTGGAAAACAGACTCGAACCTGATGAAACAGGACGATCTGACAATTTTACAGGTTTGCCCGCCCACGTGGTACGGGAACCTGACCTCTTGAGCCCAGTCTCCCCTTGTAAAAAACTACGAGGAGTGAGTGGTATGTGTGCGCGCACCAAACATGACTCGAATTTTGCATGTGTAAACAAAACAAACACTGTTTCAGACATGTACAAAAATAAAAGTACCAAAGCACAGACTGCCCTGGTTCTTGACTCGAGTCCCATTTTTATAAACAAACCATATGGTCAAACTATGAACCACAGCAAGATACACGAGCTCTACCAAGGACGGTCAGATCTCGCAATATCTTCTGTCGGGCCGACCAACCTGCTCAGAGGAGTACAAGAGGGGTCAAAGGTCACCCCTCTGGTGCTAAAACACGACGAGCAGCAATTCAACATGCACTCCAGGCTCAGCGCACATGCACAGGCCTGGAAGGCGTGTTTACCAAATGAGTGGGTCATGACAACGATACGTCATGGGCTCAAGTTGCAGTTCTCAAAGAGACCACCCCACTTCACAGGGGTGCTGCAATCTAAAATTAACCCTAAACGTGCACACGTACTGAGGGAGGAAGTCTCAACAATGCTGCAAAAGGGAGTGATTAGCCTGGTCTCAGGACGCAAGCTATGCTCTGGCCACTACAGTAAATACTTCCTGGTGCCCAAAACGGATCATTCCCTGAGACCAATTCTGGATCTCAGTACTCTCAACAAGAGGATTAAAACATTTACGTTCAAGATGCTTACACTGCAGCAAGTCCTCCAGTCTGTGAGACCTGGAGACTATGCATGTACAATGGATTTAAAATATGCCTATTTTCATATAGGTGTATGGAGGAAACACAGGAAGTTTCTCCGCTTTGCCTTCGAGGGTAACGCTTATGAATTCAAAGCTTTACCCTTTGGTTTAAAGACTGCTCCGCGTACATTTACCAAATGTCTGGATACAGCCCTGACCCCTCTTAGGAATCAAGGACTCAGGGTCATGAATTACCTTGATGACCTGCTGATTCTGGCTGAAAGCAGAAAGCAGGCCCAGTCACACTCGCATAGGGTGATTTTTCACCTGGAGTCTCTTGGTTTTGTCATAAACCTACAAAAAAGCGATTTGACTCCATTGCGGGTTACCGTATTTTTGGGAGTACAGATCGACAGTCCAATACAGAGAATGGCTCTCGAAGGAACGCGTTTCCTCCATTCGCCGTTGACTGGAAAGGTTTAAACTGGACCAACGGGTCCCTGTGAAAATCTGCCAACGCCTCTTAGGCCTCTTGGCGGCAGCAATTCCTTGTGTGCCACAAACATTTCTGAAAATGCGGCCCATACAATTATGGCTAAACCAACGAATACAACCCGACCTACCTAATCAGGCAGAGAAGGTTAGGATAGACCCAGAGTGCCTGGAGGCCCTGGAACCCTGGAGAGATTTGTCCGTTTTCACGGAAGGGGTCTCATTGGGAAGGGTGTCATCTCGTGTGGTCATCACGACGGATGCCTCAAAAACTGGATGGGGGCGATCTCTAGAAATCAGAACGCCCGCGGTCTTTGGAATGAACAGAAAGCAAGATTACATATCAACTTCCTGGAGTTGTTGGCCGTATTTCTGTCACTAAAACATTTCTTCAACAAAGGTCTTATTGCTGGACAACACATCCTGGTGAAATCAGATAACAGGACCACAGTGTCCTTCATCAACAGAGAGGGAGGGACAAGGTCCCCGGCCCCCCTAGGACTGGCACAGAGGATGCTCACATGGTGTGCTCCAAGAATCTTGTCACTTAGGACGACTCATGTCCCTGGTAAACTAAATTATGGGGCGGACACCCTTTCAAGAGGACATCTTTTGGCGTCAGAATGGAGCTTGAATCCACGGATTGTGGAACAGGTCTGGTCACGATTTGGGAAAGCCTCTGTGGACCTGTTTGCCTGCAGGGCTAGCTCACACTGTGACCTCTATTTTTCCTTGAGGGAAGCAGACGCTCCATTGGGTATGGATGCTCTGGCACATGATTGGCCTACAGGGGTGCTCTACTATGGCTTTCCACCTGTCCCTCTGATCGGGGCGACATTGGAACGGGTACGTTAGGGAGCTCTCTCTGCCTATTCTCTTTAAGAAGCACGCTCCAAATATTATTCCAACATCATCAACACCTGCCCTGGAAACTCTAAACAGCTCTTCTCCACAATAACTCATCTGCTTAATCCCATTAAACAAACTCATGAGGACTCTGTTCAAAAATGCAACCTGTTCCTCTCATCATTTAAAAACAAAGTTGACACTATCAGATCTCAGCTCCACAACCTCCCTGATCTTAGTGTGCCATCTACCCGTCTGCTTTCTGGGACCCTGAGCAGCTTTGATGAAGTCGTTCAGAGTGAGGTGGAGACCATCCTCAAGAAAATGAAGCCTTCATCCTGCGCCCTGGATCCCTTCCCCTCGTCTCTCATAAAATCCAATCACTCTGCAATAAGCCCATTAATCACACAAATAATAAACAAGTCTCTACAATCTGGTCATGTTCCATTGCCTCTAAAAACTGCCATCATTAGGCCTCTTCTGAAAAAATCTAATTTGGATCCCGACATTTTTTCTAATTACCGCCCAATTTCCCACCTCCCATTTCTGTCCAAAGTGCTGGAGAAAGCAGTTGCTGCTCAGCTGCAGGACCACCTACAGCAACACTCTCTGTATGAGAAGTTCCAGTCTGGATTCAGAGCAGCTCACAGTACTGAGACTGCACTGCTGAGAGTAACAAATGATGTCCTCATGGCTGCTGACACTGGTTCTCCCTCCATCCTTGTCCTCCTTGACCTCACTGCAGCCTTCGACACTGTGGACCATAGTATCCTCCTCCACCGTCTTCATGTGGAGGTCGGTCTCTGTGACACTGTCCTGGACTGGTTCAATTCTTTCCTCTCCAATAGGCTGGAATGTGTTAGCCTTGGCAATGCCACTTCCCAGACAGTCGGTGTCTCCTGTGGTGTCCCTCAGGGGTCAGTTCTGGGGCCCCTGCTGTTTTCCCTCTACATGCTGCCTTTAGGTCAAATTATTAATCAGTTCAACATTTCTTTTCACTGCTATGCCGACGACACACAGCTTTACATCAGGACTGGAACATCATCATCATCCCTATCTCCGTCTTCACTCACTGTTCTCTCTGCCTGCCTGGAGGAAATAAAGGCATGGATGAATCAGAACTTTCTTCAATTAAACTGCTCGAAGACTGAGGCCATATTGATTGGCACCCCTCACCAGATACAAACATCAACTTTAACAACAATCTCCTTCTCTGGTCAAGACATCCCCCTCTCCACCTCTGTTACAAATCTTGGAATAAAAATGGACTCTCATCTTACATTTGAAAATCACATTAAGCATCTGTTTAAAACCTGCTTCTTCCATCTTCGAAACATCTCCAGACTTCGCCCATCTCTGACTTTTCCTGATGCTGAGAAACTCGTCCATGCCTTTGTCTCCTCCAGGCTCGACTACTGCAACTCCCTGTTTATTGGTATCCCTGGCAAAAACCTTCAGAAACTTCAATACATTCAAAACAGTGCAGCAAGGATTCTGTTGAGAGTTCGTAAATTTGAACATATTACACCCATTCTCCATAACCTCCATTGGCTTCCTGTCACCTACAGAATTCAGTACAAAACTGCTCTCATTACCCATCAATGCTTGCACGGCACTTCACCTGACTATCTAAAGGACATTCTTGCACCATATTCATCCACCCGGTCTCTACGATCACAGAACAGTAATTTCCTTCATATTCCTCGGACCAAATTGAGGACCATGGGAGACCGAGCATTCTGTGTGGCTGCCCCCCGCCTGTGGAACTCCCTCCCTGACGACCTGAGAGCTCCACAGTCACTGGTTGACTTTAAAAGCAGCATAAAGACCTTTCTTTTTAAGCAAGCCTATTCTGCCTCCACATGATTTTATCTTTGATCTTAGCTGATATCATTATTGATTTTACTTGATTTTATCACTTGTTTTATTTTATTTATTTTTTAAGCAAGCCTAATCTGCATCCACATGATTTTATCTTTGATCTTAGTCGATATTATTATTGATTTTATTTGATTTTATCACTTGTTTTATTTTGATCTTTGCTTTGTTACACTTTGTAGCACTTTGAGATTTTTATTAATGAAAAGTGCATTATAAATGGAATTCATTATTATTATTATTATTATTATTGTTATTGATTCTCATAGCCCCAAGGTAGCCACAGAAAACGTGGTTCCCGGAGCTGATTTCTATGCTATCTGGGATACCATGGCAATTGCCTTCTCACAGGGACCTACTGACTCAGGCGCATGGGCAGCTTCTACACCCACGTCCAGAGTTGTGGCAACTTTCAGCCTGGCCTCTGAAGGGATCTGGCTGAGAGCATAAGGCTTTAGTTGCTTTGTCCCAAAACAAAGAACAAAGTTAACAAGGACTTGAGAGGTTACCCTATGCTTGGCTTGGGTTTTCTACCTTAACATCTGTCACCCAATTTCTTGTGACGTGGTGGGTCCATTCTTTCCTCTTGTTTCTCAGGATGTTCCATTGGAAAAAGGGGATGATAATTATTCACACTGATGGAGCACGCTTAAGCTGTCTCTAGTTGGTGTACACATATATATGCCTAGTGGAAACATCACGTTGGTGTTTCTTGCATTTGGCATTTTTTCCTCTTAGCATGTGCTTTCTGTATTCCCTGCAGAAAGTAGCTGGGATATGCCTGTCCTTTAGGACGGATGTTCTCACTTGTACTTTGCTGAGCATTTCAAGGGCGTGAATGGATTACGTTCCCATAGCAAGTATGTTGCACCGAGAGACCGACTGAAAGGGAACTGAAAGTTATGCACCATAACTCATGTTCCCTGAAGGAAGGGAACGAGGTGCAACATATCTGGCCCTCAATGCTGAAAGCTCGGTGAAGTGCAATTTTGGAGAAAGATGGAGGGGCGCAAGCCGCTTAAGTACCCAGAGGGCGGGGCCTCTGGCGCGGCGGTGACGCCCCTAGCCGTAAAGGCGTGAGTATATTCCTTCAGGTAATCGCGCGGGGGCGCAATTCCCATAGCAAGTATGTTGCACCTCGTTCCCTTCCTTCAGGGAACATGAGTTATGGTGCATAACTTTCAGGTTTATAGATGTTGTGAAGGAGGATGCTGGGATAGATGGATGTAGCTGACCAGTTTTGGTCTAAAGGCAACAGTTGTAAGTCACAAGGTTTTCTTTTTTCATATACGGTAAGCATAGAAAAACCTCACTAAGACTATTAAAACTGTCTTCGCTTTTTTTTTTGGTCAATGTAAATCTTTTTTTCTACGTGCCCCTCTGATATTAAACACTTCATGTTAAGTCTAAAAAAGCTAAGTCTGGTCCTCTGGACATTCAAAAAACAAAACAAAATGTAGAAACGTTTCATCTTTCGTCCGAAAGACTTCCTCAGTCTGAGTTGCTGTATTCAGCTCAGTCTTATAAATAGCACCCTCTCACAGTGGATCAACCTGTTTGCTGATGACAGCCGAAACCATCTGCTCCCATGATCAAGGACTTCATGTTAAGCTTTGTAGAGTTTTAATTTGGCCCAGTTCATAGAGCTGCTTCTTCTCAGTGAGAAGGTTGTTGGTTCACATCCCGGTCCAGGAGGACCTTAAGGCTCTTGCAGAGCTGTGCGTTTGTACGAGTGCCACGCCACGCGCATGTGCAGTTCACAGCAGAGCTCAGCGTGAAGCAGCAACGTTTTCGCTCCAAATACTTGATGTCATTTGAGCAGAAGCAGGGCGGAGCGTTTACCTACGGGACAAATTGAGGTCGCTGATTGGTCATTTGCTGACACGTCTACTGTACTGATTTGATTGACAGGTCGGGAAAGGCAGAGGGCTGCGCAGCTTTGTTCTGTGTTTATATGTTAATAAAAAGTCCTAAAAATTAGAATTAAAACAGGGAGCGCTGGTTCTTCAGCCCACACAGCAGAGCAGCACAACAGGAAATGTTTAGAACCTGCGCATCCACGTTGGACATGACTTTAGTTCACTCACGACAAATTCATTCATTCCTCCTCATCGGAGGAGGAAGTGAATGGTGACCGCTTCAAGCGATCACTTGACTTTTGGCAAAAAAACAAAAGAAAAGCCAAGTTCAGCGATGAAGAAGGGATATTTAATACATTTGTGTCTCATACAAAACAGTCCGCCACCGGGCAGTTTATTGTGAGACAACGCGCGCGCGTGAGCGGTCGTAAAATTTGAGCTTGGCGCGTTCACGCCCGCGTTCAAAGGCTTGTGCCGCGGCGCTCACACGACATGGCGCGGCGCTCGTCAAAACGCACAGCTATGCCTCGCCCTTTACTTGAAAGAGTTTGCATGTTCTATCCGTGCTGCGTAGGTTTTCTCTGGTACTCT
>JBBPBX010000792.1:29210-55365 GCA_038048925.1 Garcialebias charrua | reverse complement strand
GAGAAGGTTTATAGATGTTGGGAAGGAGGATGCTGGGATACTGTAGATGGATGCAGCTGACCAGTTTTGGTCTAAAGGCAACAGTTGTAAGTCACAAGGTTTTCTTTTTTCATATACGGTAAGCATAGAAAAACCTCACTAAGACTATTAAAACTGTCTTCGCTTTTTTTTTTGGTCAATGTAAATCTTTTTTTCTACGTGCCCCTCTGATATTAAACACTTCATGTTAAGTCTAAAAAAGCTAAGTCTGGTCCTCTGGACATTCAAAAAACAAAACAAAAAACCATCTGCTCCCATGATCAAGGACTTCATGTTAAGCTTTGCAGAGTTTTAATTGGGCTCAGTTCATAGAGCTGCTTCCTCTCAGTGAGAAGGTTGTCGGTTCACATCCCGGTCCAGGAGGACTCTACTTGGAAGAGTTTGCATGTTCTCTCTGTGCTGCGTAGGTTTTCTCTGGTACAGTACTCTGGTTTCCTCCCACAGACCATAAACATGAATGTTAGGCTGATTAGTAACTCAAAATTGTCCCTAGGTGAGAGAGAGTGAAGAAATGTAATGTAACCGGGTTCTGCTTCACTCCACTGTACCAAGCCAGCTCAAGTAACCCCTCGACTCTGCGTTGTGTAGTTTTTTAAGGAAGACAAGGGGCTTCTGCGTGATCAGTCAGTTTATTTCCTGAATGAGAACACATCAGGGTTTGAATCAGTGCAGTTCAGCTTCATTCAGCACACTCTTGTGCAGCTTTCACAGATTGGAAACTAGAAACTCATTTTCTACTTTGGTCCAAATTTTTCCTGTACACACACGCACGCACGCACGCACACACGCACGCACGCACGCACGCACACACACACACACACAATGTGTTGTATATATCGTGATATACTGTATATCGGTATTGTGATATAAAAAAGTCCATATCGTGATATATGATTTTTTCCATATCGCCCAGCACTAGATGATGGATTGTTGGATGGATTGATGGATGAATGATAGATGCATGGATTATTGGATGGATGGATGATTGGATGGATTGGATTGTTGGATGGATTGATGAATTGATAGTTGATGGATGGATGGATTGTTGTATCAGAGAGTCTTACATGATTTCATACGTGATTTCTTACAGCGTGCTTTACAATCTTTGTATAGTAAATTTAGTTCAAAATGACAACCTAATGATCTCTTTAAAGATCTAATAATCAAAGATCAAAGATACACTTAAAGATCAAATGTTTAAAGATCAAATGTGGCACAGCTTCTTGTCAGCTGTTTACCATCATCTGGAGCTGACTAAATAACCACAGTATCTACTGCAGTGAAACACCTTTGAAGGCTATCTGCTTCCTGATTAGTAGAGCTCAGCACTGATTGTGGCGTTAACAGAAACATCTCCACCTACATCTGCACTCACTCACTGCTCCATTATAGCAACAGTGGCTCTGAGATAACACGGTGCTTCTCATTTATAAAGCAGACTGTGTGTGTGTGTTTGCTTTGTGTTACCTCTTTTTATATGCGCTAAGTTTAGGTTGCTGTTAAAATTTAAGTTAGGGTACACAAATAAATAAAAGCCAGTATCCTAATAGAGATAGAAATAGGGATGTGTGCATATGTTTTGGGTTTATGCAACTTTTACTGGAAGATTATTTTGACATTTGTTTTCCTCCATTGTAGTCCAGTCTTTCCTCGAGCAATGTCAGATCTCTATATGTAAACAGAAAGCCTTGATGTGACAAATCAACACAAAGGGAGACCATTAGCATCAGCAATCAACAGATAAAATAAAAGGACAACAAGGACCGGAAAATACCTTGAGTCCAATATTTTGAGTTCTCTTCGCATTGCATTTATGAAAATGCCCTTGGTTTTGCTTTTAAGCGCTGTCCTTTCAGGTTTTAAGAATGAATAGTTAATAACCAAACTTTAGTCGGTTCACTATCTTTAGTTATTTGATCTTTATATGAAACTGACAATCTGACTGTTTAAAATGCAGTAGTACCATCTTCACCAATCTTTTACAAAAGACACAATTCGTGATCAATGTTAATATTGAATTATTCTTTTGAAATCCTTTGTTGGAGTCCTAATTGGTTGAACCACAATAGGGTCTCTCACAAAACACTTCTGAGAAATAACCACAAGACCAGGTTGTCTTTATGCTGCCTCTGACTAATGACTAACTGATGTAGCCAACTCCATCAATGTTTACACATCACTGATGGAGTTGGCTGTGCGACGCACAGACAAGAGCTTGCAGAAATGAAGCAATCATCATGAAGACAAATGGGGCATGGAGTAGAACTCAGCTACATGGCACACAAAGTATTAATAGTGTGACGGAGGTCACCCTTGTATTGGTTTTAAAACATGACAAATTAATTCAGTTTAGCAATAAGCTTTGAGGCTAACTATAATTTGTAAAACTACAAGCAAAGTTACTGTGCATCATCATAAGATAAGATAAGATAGAACTTTATTGACCCTGCAGGAAATTGTGTGCCAAAGTTTCAGTACAAAGGAACATACACAAAGAATCACACAAGATATAAAAAATAACAGAATATAAAAACACCAGCAATTAAGTTCTAAAACAGGTCAGGTGCAGACATAAACCTTGAAGTGTTTATTGTAGTGGGCGACCGTGGTGTAGTGGTAATGGTAGTCGACCCCTGATTGGAAGGTTGGAGGTTCGAATCCCGCATCCGCCCACCATGTGTCGTTGTGTCCCTGGGCAAGACACTTAACCCCGAGTTGCTCCCGGTAGGTCTGGATGGCGCCTTGCAAGGCAGGCTACCACTACCGGTGTATGAATGTCTGAATGAATGGGTGGATGGCTGGTATTGTAAAGCGCTTTGGGGCTCCTCACAGGGGGCTGGAAAGCGCTATATAAATAAGCTCCATTTACCATTTACCATTTAGTGCAGGATTAATTTTCATTGTCCTATGTGTCGAAAGGGGGAGGAGTTGAAAAGTTTGGAGGAAGGACTTCCTGTGGCAAGTTTGGTAAGCACAATCATCCAGGTAGATAACAACAAAAATGGTTGAATCATGCCATCGGGACCTGTTTCTTTAAGTGGGGTTGGCTTGGAACACAGCAATGAATGTTACTTATGGGACAGATCTGGTTGGCAGACTGACAAAAGCCGTTTTCGCACTGCACAGCCCTCCCCGGCCCAGCCCGGCCCAACCCAGCTTCTAACCCGGGTTCGTCTTGTTCGCATTTGCCTTTTCGGGCCGGCGTCAGCCCGAGTTTTAGAACCCGACCGATGGAGGTTCTAAGCGGGCCGAGCTTCCAGGCCCACTTTGACGTCATGTACTGCTCATCATTTGGTTCGTTGTTTGCAGCAGGGGCGGGACTGCTGCGTGTCAGTCATCAACTCGTTCTAACAACAACCTCAGCGTGAGCTGAATTTCATTAAAATTTAACTACAGAAACGACAAAAAAAACATTTGTTAGCTGAATATATATTTTAGTGTTTCTGAGTTTAATTTTTGTTAATAACTGATTACAAATCAGCTTATTTTACATGTGCGTAGCCAGGATTTTTTGAGGGGCGATCCGTTAAAAGGAAAAGTGGAACTACAAAAAGCAAGATACCCGGTGGTTGACTGGTAGAGCATTGGGTTGCCGCTCCGAGCCTTTTCTCGACTCGGATTCGAACCTCACTCACGGTTGAAGTTATTTTACGTTTGTCTTTTATTGGATAAAAAAAAACGGAGTTTTAACAAATATTTTTTAGCGGCGTCTCCATCCCTTCTCTTTCCACCTCTCTTAACACACACCAAGCGCGCACACAAGAACTCCCCACCCACTTCAAGAGAACTCCCCACCCACTTCAAGGCGGCTCTCCGCAAAATGCAAAATGAGCGGGGGCGGGCCAGGCTGGGCTCAGGGACAACCCGGACGAGCTGGGCCGGGGAGGGCTGTGCAGTGCGAAAACGGCTAAAGTCCTCTGGATGGGGGACAAAACGCTTCTTCACTTAAAGAAACAGGTCCAGATGATGATACGATTGAACCATGTTTGTTGACTTCCTGTGATGTTCTGTGATGCACCTTGGTGATCTCAGTCTATGACTGAAGGTGCTGCTGTGAGTCCAGTGTGTCATGCAGGGGTGTGGCATGTTGTTCAGGATCTGGAGCAGTTTCCTCAGCATCTTCTGCTCAGACACCTCTGTCAGAGACTGCAGGTCCACTCCCAGAACTGAACAAGCTCTCTTGATGAGATTATCAAGTCTGTTGGCATCAGCTTTCTTCACCCTGCTGCCCCAGCACACCACAGTGTAGAAGAACATGCTGGAGACCACTGAGTGGTAAAACATCTGCAGCATGGTCCTGCAGATGTTAAAAGACCTGAGTCTCCTCAGAAGAAAAAGGCGACTCTGTCCTTTCTTGTAGAGGGCATTGGTGTTAGCTGTCCAGTCCAGTTTTTTGTCTAGGTGGACCCCCAGCTACTTGTAGCAGTCCACAGTGTCCACCTTAGTATACTTGATGTTGATGGGGTTGGAGGTGGGGTGCTGGTCTTTTTCCTGTAGTCCACCTGCAGCTCTTTAGTTTTTCCATTGTTGAGTTACAGGTGGTTCTTTCCACTACACTTCTGTATTCAGCTTCCTGGTCACCAGTAATGCAGCCCACAATGGCAGAGTCATCAAGAACTTCTGCAGATGGCAGGACTGTGAGTTGTACCTGAAGTCTAAGATGTAGAGGGTGAGCATAAATGGTGAGAGGACCATCTCCTGAGGACACCCTGTGCTGCTCAGTATGGTGTCTGAGGTGGTGTTCTGCAACCTTGCATACTGTGGCCAACCTGTGAGTCGTCTCTGATCCAGGTGACCAGGTCATCAGGTGACCAGATCATCATCAAGCTTCTCTTGAAAATAAATTGGTTTGTTGTTCAATTGTGAGACCAGTTGGTCCCAAAGACCATTTAACCGTTATCATATCATAGAGCCGCAAGGGGAGTGGTGGCGCAGAGGTTAAGAAGGTGCGCTTGTGATCGGAAGGTCGCCGGTTCAAGCCCCGGTACCGACAACATCAAAGATGTGGGTGATAAGTGATAAGTGAAGCAGTCACACCTGTCTCCACCCTCATCTGCCCCACTCTGGGCCCTTGAGCAAGGCCCTTAACCCACATCTGCTCCCCTGGGAACCCTAGATATCAGCTCTCTGCTCCACACAGAGGGCTGTGGTTGCTCGGTGGTCTGTGGTTGTGTCAGGAAGGGCATCCGGCGTAAAAACAACTGCCAAATCTTCATGCGACTAGATCGCTGTGGTGACCCCTAACGCAGGGAAAAAGCCGAAAGAAAAAAAAAAAAAATATATATATCATAGAGCCGCAAAGCTGGCTTATCTTTTCACATGCCGGCTGTTTTGGCTCTGTTACTACCTTGCTTCATGGCACAAAGCTGCGTAAGGAGTGGGTTGGCTTCGATTCCCCTTTGCTACCTTGGTTAATTAAATGCATTTAAGTCTTGAAGGGTTTTGTGAAATTTCCTAATGATTTATTTTCCTTTCTGTAAATTTATTATTCTGATACATTTTGTACTTATGCATATTACTCAAAATGTTATGATCTGTGTTTTGCATGTTATTTTAGTTGCTTTTTTCCTGTGTACAGTAGTCCCTCACTACTTCGCGGTTCGTTTTTCGTGGACTCGCTCTATCGCAGTTTTTCAAAATTAAGATTGGACTTGACACACAATTGGCTGATTGATGGATGAGCTGCACGCTCAGCATGGAATTTTTATTTTTAAATAAATGATTTTAAATTATTTAGCACCTCCTGTACTGCAGGATAAGCTTTCTGCTGCAGCTGATCAGCTGTTCTCTGTGCAGAATAGAGAAGTGGGCGTGGCCAAGAGTGCTTGCAGGTGACAAAAAGCAGAGGAGGCAGAGTTAAGAAACGTTGTTTAGAATATTGCAAGAGTGTGGGAAGGAAAAATCTAAAAAAGCTAAGTCCGGTCCTCTGGACATTCAAAAAACAAAACAGAAAAGTAGAAACGTTTCGTATTTCATCTGAAAGACTTCCTCAGTCTAAGATGCTGTATTCAGCTCAATCTTATAAATAGCACCCTCTCACAGTGGATCAACCAGTTTGCTGATGACAGCCGAAACCAGCTGCTCACATGATCACATGATTACTACTTGTACTACTACTCCTACTTTGAAGGTTTTCACTTATCGCGGGGCTTCAGGGTACAGATCCCCTGTGATAAACGAGGGACTACTGTATCATATATTTAGGGGCCGTTTACACGGCGCGTATTTTGAGTGAAACCGCTCCTTTCTCTCTGCTGTTCTGCTCATCATTTACACAACACCACTCTTTGAATCCGATGGTTTCTGAACTCACCTCTCACAGTGGCGGTTTTTTGCTGACCCCCCGTTGATAACGTACACATCTACCGCTGAGCTTTTGTTTGACTTACATGCGCGCAGCACGCACTTGCGGACAGCCGGCATTTCTAACAACGGCGGTGGACTGGACACGCACCACTTTCTGAACTACAACTGATGGAATATATTTTGAGTCTCATATTTAATTAATCTACACCTGAATTACCTGCATCTGTGTTGCAAGAGACAGTTCTTATGTCACTGTTTATTGAACGAGGCAGGCAGATATTACACACGTCAAGCTGCACTATAACATACTAAATGTGCTATATATAATAACAGTTTAACAATAATAAACAGTATTTATGTTAGCGTGGGAGATATATAAATTTATCTTAGCTAAATGAAGCTATCTGGACTCATTACGTCATTTAAACAATGCCTAACATGCTGCATGTTGAAAATGAAGACACCAGGTTGATTTTTAATTTATTTTTTTATTCAACACCACAAACTGTATGTCACAAACATTGAGAATTAAATTGAACACTTTTAAAAACACGTTAACCGAACTTTAATGAACTGGACTCTGCTGTTTTCATCCTGGTGGATAGTTCCATCCGAACCGGTCCGTTTGGTAAAAGGACAGCCCCTTGACCTCGCAGAAAAAAAAAACTCAGTTAGTTGTTGTGTGATCGAAGTAAACACAAGGAAACATTATTAAGAACATTGTTTACCTGCTGTAAATCAGCTGATTTACACATTGTTTACCTGCTGTAAATCAGCTGATTTACACGGACTAAAGTCCGGCATCGTCACTCGGTTCTGGTCCGCTCAGCAACAGGTGTGCAGCTTGTTAGATGAAGCGGTCCCACTTGGCGTCAAATCTGTCGACTCTTATTCAAATTCCAGCTTTAACTTGTTGTTAACTTGTTGACAACAACTTGTTGTTAGCTGATCTTTTAGCCCCAGAGGAAAACAGACGAGGCTGCACGCATGCACATTAGTGAAGGTTCAAAAATTCACAGCGCCATCTAATGGCCCGGCATGGTAACTACAGTGAAGTCATGAGGGCGCGGGGGAGTCATATCCACAGAATGTGCTCGTGTCAACGCAAATCTTTTTCCTCTAATTAACATACCCAAAACCTCTGTTTCCCCCCACCGTGTCAGTGTAAACAGGGCCTTAGTTTCTGCTTCCCCAATGTTTTTCCCTTCACTTAGTTTTTGCTCCTGCCCCTCCCACTCCCACCTGACCCTCATTGTGTCTCCCCAGGTGTTGTCAGTTTTCCCTCATTAGTTTCCCTTTAGAGCAGGGGTAGGGAACCTTTTTGGCTGAGAGAAAACTACAAGTAAAATGTAAAAACAAGTAAATGTGTACATTTTATGAAGCCCAACACTTTTAAAGTACAATAAGTATCTGAATGCTTTTTAATAACATTGTTATGCTGTTGTTAACAATGATAAATAAAGTATTTCTTACCATTAATGTGACTTCTGGTGCTGCATGGTTTTGCTGATGGCCTTGTAGTCTGGTTGATATGTATTGAGGTTAAGTTGACCACCTGAATGACCAGCGACATCACCTCACCAAGCTGCTCGCCACAGATCTGAGCACAAAGCGCCTCCTGATGTAGGATGCAGTGAAAACTTAAAATGGGTCTCTTTTCCTGTTCACGAAGCAGTGCTACAAATCCTCTGTTTTTCCCCACCATGCACGGAGCACCATCAGTACACACTGAAATAAGTTTGTCCATCTGTAGATTTTTTTCTTTAGTGAACTCAGTGAAAGTTTTTAATAAATCATCCCCTCTTGTTGTCCCTTTCAGAGGCAAAACAGCAAGACTTTCCTCACGTAGTGTGTCATGGCATGTCTTTTATTCGTTTAATTATCTTGTCTTTATCCGAAAAGTCGTCAAAAAGTTCATTGGCAACATCAAGCATGAATGTTTTGGCGTACTCACCATCTGTGAATGGCTTCCCGTTTCTCACAATGGCTAAAGCACCAGCAAAACTAGCTGAATTCCAGTCACCTTGTTGAGTCCAAACACGGAGGTGTTGCTGACCTGCTTGTACTCTGCCCAGTAGCTCTTCACATGCTTTTTTCCTGCTGTCCCCCACAGGATATTTTGATGCAAAGGCAACATGTCGTGTGTCGAAGTGCCGCTTTATATTTGAGCGTTTCATCGAGGCAATTTTATCATTGCATATCAGACACACTGCAGAACCTGCTCTCTCCACAAAAGCAAATTGCTCTGTCCATTCCGGCTGAAAAGTACGATAATCCTCGTCTCGTTTTCGTTTAGCCGCCATCTTCATCACACGGGTTTCCACAACTAGCTAAGCTAGCTGCTAGGAGGGATGTTTACTTCCTGATCACGTCTCCTCCCGTGTCCGTGAAGCATCATCCGATTGGCTCCAGTCAGCGCCAGTCACCCGCAGACAGTTGTGATTGGCTCCAGTCAGCGCCCCGTGGACAGCTGTGATTGGCTCCAGTCGGCGCCAGTCACCCGCGGACAGCTGTGATTGGCTCCAGTCAGCGCCCCGTGGACAGCTGTGATTGGCTCCAGTCGGCACCAGTCACCCGCGGACAGCTGTGATTGGCTCCAGTCAGCGCCCCGTGGACAGCTGTGATTGGCTCCAGTCGGCGCCAGTCACCCGCGGACAGCTGTGATTGGCTCCAGTCAGCGCCCCGTGGACAGCTGTGATTGGCTCCAGTCGGCGCCAGTCACCCGCGGACAGCTGTGATTGGCTCCAGTCAGCGCCCCGTGGACAGCTGTGATTGGCTCCAGTCGGCGCCAGTCACCCGCGGACAGCTGTGATTGGCTCCAGTCGGCGCCAGTCACCCGTGGACAGCTGTGATTGGCTCCAGCCACTCGCGGCCATGTTTTATATTTTTATCGGCTTTAAAAAAAATTATTATTAAAGGGGACCACAGATGCAAAAATCACTTTTTAATGTTTTTTTTACTCAACTTTGGGTATTAACTTCATAAAAAAACAGTCCTTGTGCCAAAAAAATGCACCCAGTGGTTTATTTACTCTAAGTAGATTTATTTATTTTTGATAAATACACCAGGATTCACACTTCCTGCAGTTATTGACGTCACAGGCCGTAGCCAATCACCTCAAACCTGAGTCCAGCCCCTCACCTAGCAACCCCTGGTTAGGCTCAACCCACTTCTGTATTAAACACATGACTGTTGTTTTTCATGATTTCATCTCATCTTTTGTTTATATGTTCTTAATTTCATGTGTACAGCACTTTGTTGCAGCTGTGTTTTTTTTAAATGGCTTTATAAATAAAGTATAATTGTTATTTTTATGTTTTAGTTCAATTTTTAGTGTATTTGCGATCGCTGCCAACGCGCAGCCGGCAAAAATTAAACGAGCGGACCCCCGGCTTAGGGACCGGTTGCGACGGGACCCTCTTCCGGCGCGATGGAGCGGAGCTTCAACTGTACAGCCTCATTTCAGCCTCGCAGCAGGCTCGCAGCAGCGAGGACCTTCTCCTTACAGATTAATTTACGGGAGACACTTGGTGAACTTTGTTGTCTTGACTGGAACAGCGATAACTCCCAAAATCTCCGCGTGCAACGAGCGGAGCTGGCGAAAACCGGAAGGGGAACAAGCTAACATTAGCTTCGGATTCAGGTGGTGAACAGATTAAGAAGTATTAATGTTTTTCTGACTAAATGTTTATCAATTTTTATGTTAAGAATTCAACACTTGTGAGAAAAAACATTTTAGTTTAGTGTCAAGCATTAAAGCCTTGAAGTGGGGGGTTTTGTGTGGCTTTGCTTCAGGGGCCCGTCCTTCTTCGAAGAACTGGTCTTTGATGGAATGAATGCATATCACCCATCTCACTTCAAGCCTTGCAGTTCTTCTGAAAGGGAGTAAGATGTTGATAGAACACAGCTGGCAAACTGACTATTTTATCAAATTTAAGTGTATTCATTAAAACTGACCATATATTTAGTGTCAGGTTGACTTTTTACAGGCAGCTTTTGCTTTGAAGACACTGATTATGTGGAGGGGTACGGGCCCTACTCTTTTTCACATATAACTTTGTCTTTATTGGCAAAAGATGCAACAATCTAGTCAAAATAACAAATGTTATCCCTCACCCGTGCCTTGCACCGACTAACACAAAAACATGTTTGTGTTAAGATGAGAGTGAAGTACACGCACGCACACGCACCACGAATACACATTCACACACCTCGAAGGTATAAAATAAGGAGGCGCTCGGATGGATTTCCGAGGTCTGCCGTGGGTCTGATCAACGCCCGGTGTTTGTTGCATTGATGACATCTCCTGCCGAACGAAGAGGCTTCCTCGTTGGTATCAACGGTGAGGGATTTGATCCTTTACATCAATGCCTTTTGAGTGTGTGTAAAAGCTTGAGGCTTGCTGTTATTCGTGGCGGGGTTTAAATTGATACTCGATCCTAGCAAATAACAGTGTGTGTGTGTTGTTATTGAGCATGTTTATGCTTTGCAGAGTTTTATTGTATCTGTGGCAACTTTTTATTAAAGCATACTGAAGTACACAGTTCTGAGAGTGTGTTTTCATTGTGCCGACCTTTTTCCCGAGTCCTGCACATTATAAAATAAAATATCTTAAGACATTTTGGCGCTGCGAGCAGGGTATTGGAGAAAAAGGCTGTACAATGTTTAAAAAAGGAGATAAAACAGATGCAGGAGTGAAAACTGAGTTGGTGGAAGGTTGGAGTGATGTCCAGTACCAGCAGATTGCTGCATGTTTGCGAGACAGAGGGGGACGCCCTTCTCCTTGTAATGATGCTTTAAATGCTGAGAATTCAGATGATTTTTTGACGGAACAATTGAGGTCCAGATGTCAACAGGAAAAGTTAAAAGTGCATTGTGCTGGTCTTGACTTGGAAAATTTAACACGGGCCCTGAGTGACGTTTTCAAAGCAGCTCCTGCTCTCACCACTTCCTCAGCTGAGCTCAGACTCACGTGCAGCTGTGCAGTGGGGGAGCGGAGCGGGGAAGGGAGCGGGGCTGCTCAAGCTGAGCTCAGACCCACACGCTGCAGTGCAGTGGGGGAGAGGAGTGAGGAGAGGAGCCAGGCTGCTCATGTTGAATCAGACCGAGACTCCTCTGAAAATGAGAAAATCAGAGTGAGAAAAAAAGAACAGAAAAGGCAAACCGAGAACACAGTTATATCCAGATTTGCAGGATTTGATGGACTTCGAATAAATAAATAAAAAGCCAGGCCCCAGAAATAAGAATTACAAATTGGTCAATAGATGATATTAGGCAAATAGAAATTTATTGGAAGAATAAAAATGTTCAAAAAGTTCTGGCACTCGTAGACACTGGGGCTGAGGCTACGTTAATTCACGGAAACCCTAACAGTTTAAATAGTCCTGTTGTTCCCCTTTCATGTCTGGGAGAAAACATGATTTGATGTCGTTGTTGTTGTTGTTGTTGTTGTTAAGCATGAGAACAGAGTGAAAGAAATAGAGAAAGTGATTTAAGAGACTGAGGAAATGTGTTTCTCATCTGTTGTGAGTCTGAAATAAGCTTTGTTCTAAAAATGTGAGTGTGTTTGTTTGTGTAATTTGTCAGCTGGAGTGTTAAAGAGACAGGCAGAGGAGAGCATGAGGAGGTGTGTGCGGCGGAGCTACAGTAGCCCGCTCCCTCTGTCCGGGTGTGTGTGTGAGTAGAAGCGGGGTGTGACAGCCCCTGTCTCATGTGTGTAAAAGGTGTGTGTAGTTGTGAGTGTGTTTGGAAAATGCGCGTGTGTACTGCAGCTCTGAGGAGATGTGTGCAGGATGAGAGTAGCGGAGGCAACATATGAGCCGTGGGCCAAGAAAGGTCGGTTAAAATTTGTTTTGTTTTTTATGTACAGCAGTGTTCGTGCATGTGCATTGCGGAATACCAGTGAACGAGAAAGAGCGTGACGTAGGCGCGCAGGTTCGTGTGTGAAAGTGGGAGTTATGCATGGAATGTTGAGCTGAAAAGTTGGAGAATGAGGAGCAGGGGAGGCTAGAGGAAAAATTAAAAGGGAGTTCAGAAGGAGCTGAGACAAAGCAGCTCTAAAAAAAAAAAGTGTTGGTTTTCATGCTTATTTTAAAAGAAAAGGTTTCCAAGTTTTTATTTCCTCTCTTCGAGTTTAATGAAACTTTTATCTAAAAAAGATCACTAATTTCTGTCATTCTATCTCAGTTTTTTGCTTTTTTCCAAAGCTTGATGTCGTGGTGTGTCGTTGTCTGTCTGATGGGACAACAGAGGTGGGCCCTGAGGATGACCAACTCCTGAGAGAGGCTCCTGAAGGGTGGTGGCTTGTCGTCTGCTGGGTCGACGCTTCATCGCTGCTGCAAAGCTGCTGCCTGCCAGCGCACCTGAGGATGGGTGTTCGTGCTCATCTGTGATGTGTGCTGATGACCACACCTCTGAAAAACGAGACGTGTCCTGATGAGGACGCTCTTTGCCACGAGATGAACAGACAGGACGGCTTCAAATGTCCTGTACATCGGTCCTGCTGGTAACAAGTGTGGACAGAGCGTGGGCAGAGCAGTGGTGTCCGGCGCGTGTAACGTTCCAGTGCAACGACCTTGTGCATCGACCTTTAAGGTGTGCGAGTTGTTCCAGAGGGTGGAGCCACGATCGTGAAGTGCTAGTTTGGGAACATTTTCATTTTTTATTGTTCTTTGAGTTTTTATTTTGTTTTATTTTACCTAAAGTGATAAAATCTGAAATGATGAAATGGGATTTGTTTTTAAGACTAAATGATGATTAATTAGAGATGACATGCACATGAACAGATATGTGCTATAAACCTGAATAGGTTTTATCTGGACAGTAAAATCGTCCTTAAAAGTAACTAGGTGCCTTTTTAAAGGATGTATGTGTTGTATGCTTGTGGAAATGGGGACAAAAAGACTTATTGATTGATTAATTGGCAATTCTGCTTTGCAGTCACTCTGGACCCTTTGATGCGCATCAAACGGGCCCATAAGTACCGAAATTTGTGAAACTTGTGATTGAGTTTGTATGTCTGACTGTCCACTTGAAAGTGTTAAGGGAAGAAGTTTTACAGCTAATAAAGTGAGAATGTGCAGTATCCCTTCTTTACTTTTGTATTTTAGTGCTTTGTTTTGTAGGAAGGATCATATAATTAGATTAGTTGTAACACTGTCTTAGAATGATGATTGAACTTACTGGTAAATGTCCCATGAGGTGACAGGGAAAAATTTCAAAATTAGTCAAAAAATCATAGGGTGGAATGAACAGATTAAGAAGTATTAATGTTTTTCTGACTAAATGTTTATCAATTTTTATGTTAAGAATTCAACACTTGTGAGAAAAAACATTTTAGTTTAGTGTCAAGCATTAAAGCCTTGAAGTGGGGGGTTTTGTGTGGCTTTGCTTCAGGGGCCCGTCCTTCTTCGAAGAACTGGTCTTTGATGGAATGAATGCATATCACCCATCTCACTTCAAGCCTTGCAGTTCTTCTGAAAGGGAGTAAGATGTTGATAGAACACAGCTGGCAAACTGACTATTTTATCAAATTTAAGTGTATTCATTAAAACTGACCATATATTTAGTGTCAGGTTGACTTTTTACAGGCAGCTTTTGCTTTGAAGACACTGATTATGTGGAGGGGTACGGGCCCTACTCTTTTTCACATATAACTTTGTCTTTATTGGCAAAAGATGCAACAATCTAGTCAAAATAACAAATGTTATCCCTCACCCGTGCCTTGCACCGACTAACACAAAAACATGTTTGTGTTAAGATGAGAGTGAAGTACACGCACGCACACGCACCACGAATACACATTCACACACCTCGAAGGTATAAAATAAGGAGGCGCTCGGATGGATTTCCGAGGTCTGCCGTGGGTCTGATCAACGCCCGGTGTTTGTTGCATTGATGACATCTCCTGCCGAACGAAGAGGCTTCCTCGTTGGTATCAACGGTGAGGGATTTGATCCTTTACATCAATGCCTTTTGAGTGTGTGTAAAAGCTTGAGGCTTGCTGTTATTCGTGGCGGGGTTTAAATTGATACTCGATCCTAGCAAATAACAGTGTGTGTGTGTTGTTATTGAGCATGTTTATGCTTTGCAGAGTTTTATTGTATCTGTGGCAACTTTTTATTAAAGCATACTGAAGTACACAGTTCTGAGAGTGTGTTTTCATTGTGCCGACCTTTTTCCCGAGTCCTGCACATTATAAAATAAAATATCTTAAGACAGGTGGTCTCATGCTAAAAGGAGCAGCTCATGGTGGCGCGCTCAGACGGGTTTCGGTAAGTTATCTTAAGCTAGCACTAACAGTAAGTCAAATGAGTAATAAAAAAGGAGCTAATTTTAAAACAACAACACATTACAGATACTGGCTGTTCAGAGGGCGTAAACAGATCTTTGAAGGGCGTGGACTTCAAGAAACCGGTCGTTCAAAACGAAAGTTAAAAATGGCAGAATTAAAAAGGGTATAATTGATTATCTAAGAATTATTTTGTGTATTAAAATGAATTAATATTGTCAAGATAGCACACAGAAATAACATAAAAATTTTAAATACCTATATGTGGTCTCCTTTAAAGATTTGTCTGAGAGCCATATGCAGCCATCAAAAGAGCCATATATGGCTCGCGAGCCATAGGTTCCCGACCCCTGCTTTAGAGACTGTGTTGTTTTTCTTGTTTCCATGCATTCTATCATGTTTAGTTGAAATATTGAATCCATCCATCTGTCCGTCCGTCCGTTCGTCTGTCCGTCCATCCATCCATCCATCCATCTGTCCATCCATCCACCCATCCGTCCACCCATCCATCCATCCACCCATCCATCCATCCATCCATCCATCCATCCATCCATCCATCCATCCATCCATCCAAATTAAACAAAGAAACATCCTTCCCTGTTCACTCTTTCAACAGTCAGTTACATATGCTGAAGGTCTAATTATTATTTTGTATTAGTATTACTGGTATTATATTAGCAAGTCAGCAAAAAAAAGAAACCATCCATAGGACCTGACTGAAAAGTGTTGGATTTTATACCTGGATTATTGAACATGGACTTTGGTGTTTTGAACAGAACTGTTATGTTATTTTTGTGTGTGCCAAAACCCCAGATTTTCCAAATACGAATAATGAAAGTGATGTCTAGTTAATCTACTATAGTCAATGTCTAGCCTGGTTAAAACCAGACCCTTGTTCTTCACTTCGCTTTGTACTAGGGTCTGGGACTTCTCCCATAGAGAACGATTTCTCCGGTAGATTTTTGACCGGACCAATCAGAGAACAGAAGGCGGAGTTTTGTTAGTTTAGCCTGGCGAGGTCCAGGGCAGGCTAAACTATTCAGATAAATAGCTCAGAAACCACTCGGTGGATATTTTTTCTGCTACCAGTGTGTAATTATATGGCTCTAATTTACTGACTGTTGGCCTGGATGAAACATTTGAGATAAAATTCGATTTTTTATAATTTATTTTCGTAGCGCACCCGAGGCTGTTTGGAAAATGTCAAACCGAAACAATTTAAATCCAGCAGATTTGACCATTTCGTGAATTGATTTAGGAACTGTTAAGCTCAGGAACCCTTCTGATATAACATCAGCTAAGAAATATATTTTTTCTCAGCAAAGAAATAATAGTTTTTTACCTTGTTTTCTTGAAAATTCCTTCGTGGTAGGGGTGGGCGATATATCGAATATACTCGATGTATCGCAATATTTTAAATGTACGATGGTTAAAATGGCTATATCGTCTATATCAAGAATCCTCCTGCTGTCGCGCGGGCTCCCACTCGCCTCCCTCCTTCTCCTTCACTGAACACAGACCAGCCCCTATGGAGATAGGACGATGACGAAATGGGCGTGGACAAATACAGAAGGGGCGTGAACAAAAACAGATCTCGCGAGAGCAAATACATGCCTCGAGGGAGCAAATTACTCTCGTGCGAGCGCAAATCAGCCCCGCGCGTGTAATGGGGATGAGCGCGAGCATAGAAAAGAGATCCGAGCGCGCGCACGTGCGCTCGGAGGACAACTACATGCTCTCGCGTGCAAAATGTATCTACTGACAGACTCTCCCTCTCGCTCACGGTTCAGACTTTTGGCAGCCAGTGGGAGGATCCAGACCACGACACATGATTGGCTGCAGTCTTCCTGTCCTCTGTGATTGGGTGTAACACTTCCTGAACCTGAAAATGTAAAATACTGTAAATAGATACCTCTGGACTATTGAGAATGAACTTTCTTGTTAAATAAATAGATTTATCTAAATATACTTCAAGTACATTGTTATAAAATATATTTTGTTGCACTTTATGAAGTACTATTTTTTGCTAAATATAAAATACATTTCAATCAAATATATTTCTAAAAGGAATCTTCATATAAACTTTTTAACTGCACGTTTCATTCAACCTTTATTTATGCATCTCATTGAGCCTCGAGGACTCATTTACAAGAGAGACAAACAAAGAATGATGACAACAGTGACAACAATAGACAGTTAAAAGAGGCATACAGATTTTTTTTAACAAATTAAAATAAGATGGCGAACTTACAGCCATTGCTTTTGGAGGTGAAAGAAAAGATTGATGACTCAAGAGGTGAAATTTATACATTAACAGACAGGCTTTCTCTCTGCAAAAACGTTTTCCTAACTATTCATTCATTCAACCTTTATTTAGTCAGGTAAATCTTATTGAGCTTCGAGGGCTCATTTACGAAAGCGACCTGCTACAAACTAAAGAATGATGAACATCAATGATACAAATACATTAAACAATAAACAAAAGAAAAGAAAAAGTTGCAAAAACATTACAAGGTAGATGTACAAAAAAATATCAAAGACAGGAACATATCTGCATTGGTTTTTGCCAGGATTCCAACAGATTCTGAAAACCATCCAGAGAGGTCAGGGCCGAGAGCTTCAATATATAACTACAGTACAGTATATATAATATATAACTATAACTGCTGCTACCCCACAATGCACTGCCAACTCAAAATTCTCCTTCAAAATAAAATACCGATAGATCAAAACTGTGGACGTTTTCTTTTTTCTTCATTTTCAAACTAAATTATTAAGACATTTCCAACTTCCAGAACAGTAGTAATACCCAAAAGATGAACTTGTGTTATAGAATATTTTCTGTACAGACATTATCCCACTGCTTTATTCACATGAGAGTAACAGGGGACCTAAAATCAAAACAAACTGATAGTTCTAATCTGACAATGTTGCAGCGTTCAAATATTATGTACCGGTATATTAATACAATGTGTGTGTGTATCATGTATATACTGTACAGTATAACATACACACATGTATTTGTATTATTTAATGACAGATTTGTTACGTAAATGCTTTAACAGATATTTACTCACATTTTAGTACTATTTTAGCTTCTTGTGCACTTTTCTCTTCTTTTATTCACGTCAAAATTGTGCAAAATTAAATTACCAAACAATTTATTATAAAATATGTTAAATGTAAAACAAGCTTTAATAAAGTACTTTTACTATTATTTATACTGTTTATTAATTACATCATCTCAAGTCAGCAGGAGCAACATCACCACCATCATCATCACAACAACACAAAACTGAGTGATGTAAGTTTAAAGCTCCACTGACATGATTTTTTAACTTTTCATAAAATGGCTCAACATAAATACAGTATCTTGTGTTCAACTATGTTCGTTTTTGCAAACAAACATATATATATATATATATATATATATATATATAATATATATATATATATATATATATATATATATATATATATATATATATATATATATATATATATATTATATATATGTGGGAGTGGTGGCGCAGAGGTTAAGAAGGTGCGCTTGTGATCGGAAGGTCGCCGGTTCAAGCCCCGGTACCGACAACATCAAAGATGTGGGTGGGATAAGTGAAGCAGTCACACCTGTCTCCACCCTCATCTTCCCCACTCTGGGCCCTTGAGCAAGGCCCTTAACCCACATCTGCTCCCCCGGGAACCCTAGATATCAGCTCTCTGCTCCACACAGAGGGCTGTGGTTGCTCGGTGGTCTGTGGTTGTGTCAGGAAGGGCATCCGGCGTAAAAACAACTGCCAAATCTTCATGCGACTAGATCGCTGTGGTGACCCCTAACGCAGGGAAAAAGCCGAAAGAAGAAAAAAAAAAAAATATATATATATATATATATATATAATTTTGATTTAAAATTGATTTTAAACTTTGGGCCGTGTTTATTCATGGGAAATCCGATTACACACGAATGCACCACTGTGACGTAGTGTGCGGCAGAGCCCTGGGCTTGTCAGTGCGCATGTGTCAGCTGCTCGCCAGCAGATTGCGTTTTTTGTGTGTTTTTGTTTTTACTTGAAAAATGCTGTTACGTTGTGTTGCGTTTGGGTGTTCTAGTATCATCAGTGAACAAGTGAGCCTTTTCACTTTCCCAAAAGATGAAATACTTTGTGAAGGATGCAACAAAGCTGCACCCTTGGACCCCCGCCTCCCTCCACCTGAAGTTCAGGCTGAATGGTAAGTCTGATACAGCATCAGTCCTAAATTAGATCCTGCTGTTTCTTGTTCCATCACCCAAAATATTTTCTGCTTCCCACAACTGAAGACAAATAACTCAAATCTTCACATAGATTGCTAAATTTGTCAGGTTTTAAATTGTCCGCTATTAAAGAGCCCTCTGCCTCACACTACGTCACAGATGGTGCATTCGTGTGTAATCGGATTTCCCATGAATAAACACGGTGCGAAGTTTAAAATCAATCTTAAATCAAAATTAAATATATTTATAAGTTTGTTTGCAAAAACGAACATAGTTGAATGATAAAAGATATTTATGTTGGGCAATTTTATGCATAGTTACAAAATCATGTCACACCACCTTTAATCTGCACAAACATTTTTAATCAGGGCTCAAAATGTTTATCTGTGAAAGAAATGTGCAAGGAAATAAACTAGTATCACTCTACAGGCACATTTTGTGAGAGGGCACTTCACAAAGACACAGTCAGGTCATGTGAGACTGAAGGAGGTTCCAACCATTTGTTTTCATCGCCCAGAACCAAATGAGAAGTCCAGCAGAACTTCCACTGACCAGTGATCACACACATTGTTCTAAAGTTCCTGTTTTTACTTTTCTACATTCACCTTATAATCTAGCTGTTTTTGCCATCTTATTTTAATTTGTTAAAAAAAATCTGTATGCCTCTTTCATAACTGTCTATTGTTGTCACTGTTGTCATCATTCTTTGTTTGTAGCCAGGTCTCTCTTGTAAATGAGTCCTCGAGGCTCAATGAGATGCATAAATAAAGGTTGAATGAAACGTGCAGTTAAAAAGTTTATATGAAGATTCCTTTTAGAAATATATTTGATTGAAATGTATTTTATATTTAGCAAAAAATAGTACTTCATAAAGTGCAACAAAATATATTTTATAACAATGTACTTGAAGTATATTTAGATAAATCTATTTATTTAACAAGAAAGTTCATTCTCAATAGTCCAGAGGTATCTATTTACAGTATTTTACATTTTCAGGTTCAGGAAGTGTTACACCCAATCACAGAGGACAGGAAGACTGCAGCCAATCATGTGTCGTGGTCTGGATCCTCCCACTGGCTGCCAAAAGTCTGAACCGTGAGCGAGAGGGAGAGTCTGTCAGTAGATACATTTTGCACGCGAGAGCATGTAGTTGTCCTCCAAGCGCACGTGCGCGCGCTCGGATCTCTTTTCTACGCTCGCGCTCATCCCCATTACACGCGCGGGGCTGATTTGCGCTCGCACGAGAGTAATTTGCTCCCTCCAGGCATGTATTTGCTCTCGCGAGATCAGTGTTTGTTCTCGCGAGATCTGTCTTTATTCTGACGCCATAAGCCCCTCCTTCCTGCCTGTAGGAGAGCGGAGCCGCAGAGACTTTCAGCACAAGTGAACACGGCAGATATGAAGAGAGCCGCTAGCTGCTGAGGGGGAAAAACAATGTTCTTTCTGAGGAAAAATATGTTTGTGGACGATGCTGAAAATAATCCTGACGAAAGGTCGGAACTACGAATCTTTTTCACCATTTAAACAGCGGAGTGGAGCATGAACCGTGAAATGGCAGAACCGAGTGCTTTTACAGCTGCTGCTTCCTTAAAACAAACCACGGGTCTGAGCTTAGTCATGCGTGCACCGCAGAGAGAGGTGGAGAAATTAATAAATCAGCAGTTTATTATATCGCTAAAGATACGATTCTTAGCGGCTAACAAGATGGCTAACGCTTTAGCCGTCTTCTTCCACAGCTGAGACTGACCGTGTCTTTAGCGATATATGATAAACTGCTGATTTAATAATGTCTCCGCCTCTCTGTTCACGTTTCTGAGTGGAGGCTGTCGTGTTTTTACACAAGGATTCAATGCAACACTTTGTAGAGCAACTTAGAGAACGTCTTTATTCTTCGTGAACCCGGAAACAACCCCCTGACCCTTTCACAATAAAACCGGATACAGTATATCAAATATATTGTACCACAGAGGCTCACATTTACTGCAGTTCACAAACACACTGACTAAAGTGAAAGCACCTTTCTATCTTATCAAGACACTCAAAGCTCTTTAAAACACAATCTGTGTCCTCATTTACCCATTCATACAGCACTCTGCTAGAACTGTACAAAGAATAATCAGTACTTTATCAGTATCACATTCATACACTGATGGGACACACATCAGAGGCAATGACACAGCTGCCCTCAGCTGAAGAGGACTATTATTTAATAGGTGTAAATAAATGTCTAAAAAATAAAGTAATGTATGTAAATAGTTCATTTTTTAGACATTTATTTTGTAGAGTTACAGCTGTTTGTTAATAAATGTTGCTGTGTGACAACTGGGACAAAGCTTTGACTCAGAAATATATTTTTGTTATTCTTTTATGGAAAGAAAATTATATCGAGATATATATCGTATATCGCGATATATCACAACAATATTGAGATATGAATTTTTGTCCATATCGCCCAGCCCTACTTCGTGGCGGCAGCCATTTTAACTGACGACGTCAGTCAACGTCGTTCAAAACTCCGCCTTCTGTTCTCTGATTGGTCCGGTCAAAAATCTACCGGAGAAATCGTTCTCTATGGGAGAAGTCCCAGACCCTAGTACGAAGCGAAGTGAAGGACACGGGTCTGGTTTTAACCAGGCTAGATTTCTTCCATAGACAACGATTTCTCTAGTCGATTTTTGACCGGACCAATCAGAGAACAGAAGGCGGAGTTTTGTTAGTTTAGCCTGGCGAGGTCCAGGCTATCAGATAAATAGCTCAGAAACCACTCGGTGGATATTTTTTCTGCTACCAGTGTGTAATTATATGGCTCTAATTTACTGACTGTTGGCCTAGATGAAACATTTGAGATAAAATTCGATTTTTTTCATTTATTTTCGTAGCGCACCCGAGGCTGTTTGGAAAATGTCAAACCGAAACAATTTAAATCCAGCAGATTTGACCATTTCGTGAATTGATTTAGGAACTGTTAAGCTCAGGAACACTTCTGATATAACGTCAGCTATGAAATATATTTTTTCTCAGCAAAGAAATAATAGTTTTTACCTTGTTTTCATGAAAATTCCTTCGTGGCGGCAGCCATTTTAACTGACGACGTCAGTCGACGTCGTTCAAAACTCCGCCTTCTGTTCTCTGATTGGTCCGGTCAAAAATCGACCGGAGAAATCGTTGTCTATGGGAGAAATGCCAGACCCTAGTACAAAGCGAAGTGAAGGACAAGGGTCTGGTTTTAACCAGGCTAGGAGAAATCCCAGACCCTAGTACAAAGCGAAGTGAAGGACAAGGGTCTGGTTTTAACCAGGCTAATATAGAATGAAAAGTAAATAAAATAAATTATATAAAAACAAAACAGAAACAGCTACATTATAAAGCGATGTAAAATACTAAAAACAGGAACATGTCTGCATTGGTTTTTGCCATGAATTTAACAATTGTTTAAATCTCTTAGTGGTCAAAATAGACAATTTCAGATCTTTTTGCAAGGAATTCCATGTTACAGAGTTCTTTTGAACCACGTCAGGAAGATGAGCAGTTGCTTCCTGTCGAGACGGAAACATTGACAAAGAATGTGAGAACAAAAGAAAGTGTTTTGGTATAAATTAACTTAAAAAAAAACTAAAAAAAACACTTTACCAATGATTAGGCATACAATTGCACTCGGGTTCAAATAATCCAAACTGACCTGGCCCCAGCCCGCAGCCATCATCTTCGAACCCCACCCAAGAGGGCAGCACAGTGGCACAACTGGTAGAGCTGCTGCCTCTCAGCGAGAAGGTTGCCGGTTCAAATCCTGGTCCGGGGCCTTTCTGGGTGGAGTTTGCATGTTCTCCCCGTGCATGCGTGGGTTTCCTCCGGGTACTCTGGTTTCCTCCCACAGACCAAAAAACATGCTTGTTAGGCTGATTGGTGACTCTAAATTGACCCTAGGTGTGAGTGAGAGAGTGGATGGTTGTTTGGTGTGAGTGAGACAGGTCCCTCTTGTAAATGAGTCCCCGTGACTCAACGAGGCTAGCCTGTATAAATAAAGGTTGAATGAATGAATGAAAAAAGAGACGAATAAACAGTACCGGTAATTACAAGTCTGAACCCGAACCCTCCCCCGCCATTTTTAATTAAGCTTTGACTGCTTATACCACGACTATTATTAACGGTTGGTAGACGTGCATGGCTGAGTAAAGGGGCCAGCCCAGAAAATCGGAGCTGAGGAACCATCAAAGCACATTAACTGCTTCCCCTTCTTCTGTCTGCATCCTGCTCTGACATGTCGGATATTTTTTGATCTGCACCTGTTTGGGTCGTTGGCCACGCACGTCCGCTTAGTGCAATGGCTGAATGAATGTCCATTTGGGCTGATGGATCGCGGGCAGTAGTCCATCTGAAGCTTAACTGAACTTTTTACATCTTTGAACCGGCCAGTCAGCATGCAGTGAAATGGGCGCGTTTGGCAGGTTTAGTATGGCAAGCCATGTTTGCATATATTGGATTGTCAGCCACACGCATCCCTGACACAATAAAAAGCCCAACACTGACCTGGCCCACATTATAAGCGCATTATTATGGCCCGGCCCAGTCCGAATCCCGGTCAGGCGGGGTCGGGCTCCAGGTTTGGGTTAAACTGACAGCTCTAGTCAGTCTTACAGTGAAGAAAATAAGTATTTGAACACCCTGTGACTTTGCAAGTTCTCCCACTTAGAAATCATGGAGGTGTCTGAATTTTTCATCTTAGGGGCATGTCCACTGTGAGAGACTTAATAAAAAATAAAATAAAATCCGGAAATCACAATGTATGATTTTTAAAAAATAATTTATTTGTGTGTTACGGCTGCAAAATTGGGGGAGTGGTGGCGAAGAGGTTAGAGACGGTGGGCCTGTGATCGAAAGATTGCCGGTTCAAGCCCCAGCACAGACAACATCAAAAATGTTGGTGGAAAAGGTGAAACACCCACACCTGCCTCCGGATTTAGCTTTTTTAGACCTATGAAATTCAATGTTAATATTGGTACAGTAGCCTTTGTTTGCAATTACAGTTGCCAAATGTTTCCTGTAGTTTTCACCAGGTTTGCACAAACTGCAGCAGAAGTTTGGCCCATTCCTTCACACAGATCTTTTCTAGATCAGCCAGGTTTCTGGGCTGTAAATGAAAAACATGGAGTTTGAGCTTGCTTCAAAGATTTTCTATAGGGTTTCGGTCTGGAGACTGGCTAGGCCCCTCCAGAACCTTGATATGCTTCTTACGGAGCCACTCCTTGGTTCTCCTGGCTGTGTGCTTTGGGTCATTGTCATGTTGGAAGACCCAGCCATGACCCATCTTCAATGTTCTAACTGAGGGAAAGAGTTTGTTCCCCAAAATCTCGCAATGCATGGCCCCGGTCATCCTCTCCTTAATACTGTGCAGTCGTCCTGTCCCATGTGCAGAAAACACCCCCAAAGCATGATATGTCCACCCCCATGCTTCACAGTAGGGATGGTGCTTTTGGGATGGTACTCACTCATCATTCTTCTTCCTCCAAACACGGCGAGTGGAATTAAGACCAAAAAGTTATATTTTGGTCTCATCGACCCCATAACTTTCTCCCATGACTCCTCTGGATCATCCAAATGGTCATGGGCAAACTTAAGACGGGCCTGGACGTGGTCTAATTTAATCAGGGGAACCTTCTGTGCCATACGGGATTTTAAACTATGACGTCTTGTATAACCCACAGTAACCTTGGAAACAGTGGATCCAGCTCTCTTCAGGTCATTTACCAGCTCCTTCCATGTAGTTCTAGACTGATTCCTCACCTTTCTTAGGATCACTGATATGCCACGAGGTGAGATCTTGCATGGAGCCCCAGTCCAAGGGAGATTGACAGTTATGTTTAGCTTCTTCCATTTTCTAAAAATTGCTCCAACAGTTGATCTTTTTTCACCAAGCTGCTTGGCAATTGCCCCGTAGCCCTCTCCAGCCTTGTGGTACGTTTGTACCAACTTAAATAAGTCAAGAAATCTTCACCTTTAAACCAGTTTAACGGAAAAACGACGTATCACTCTGGAAATTTCACATTTTTTGTCTCCAACAATCACAGAGAGACTGTTTGCTGCAGAGCTTTGATTAGACGCAAATTAGATGGGGGGAATAAACTGTAGTTTTGAGTACTTTAAATTCAATTTTGAACCAAACTAAATCAGTTACAATCAACCTAAGTATTGTTGTAGAAAAAAAGAATGCCTGAGACTTGACGTTAGAGTGCAAGAGCTGGTCGTAGTCTAACAATATGCTTAAATTGCTTTTGATTGGCAGGACTGACTATAATTTCTTATTTCCCACTGCAGTTACGTTGTGTTAGGTGGCCTCTGGAGAATGAAGTTAAAAATGCCAAGTCAATGTGTACATTTAAGAAAATGATCAAAACTGAATTGTTAAAAAAATATATATAGTATATATGAAGTAGCGTAATGTGTATTGTATTAGTTAGAAAATTAGAAAGAGTTATTCATTTTGTTCTGTTACTGGAAGATTATTATTGTTTGAACTGATTGTTTGAAAAAAGGGGCAGATATAATAAGATTTTTTCTTCTTTCTGCTACCTTTCATTTTTTATATTTTGTACGTTATCATTTATGGGATTGTTTTGTATTGTGTTTTTTAAAAAATGAACAAATTTATATAATATATATATATATATATATATATATATATATATATATATATATATATATATATATATATATATATATACAGCAACCCCTCGAGTTACGTCAGGGATAGGGACCTACGTGTGTGACTTAGGTCGATTTTGTCGTACCTCGCGGACCAAAAACACATGCCTGTCGTAGGTCCGCGTTTCTGACATAGGTCGCGGTTATACCGCTAACGGAGCGCCGCACACATATTTAATGGCATGAGACTGAACAAGCAGACATACTAAGGCCATAAACACGCACAGAACTGCACAATAAATAAAAAATATAATGTCTTACTTTGAGCCGGTGGCCCCGACTGCCAGGCGGACATTTGCGGCGAGCTCCCGGCCGCAGATGGATCCTCCGCGGCATGTCGGCTCGGTGTCTTCGCCTGTGTTAGCTGCTTTGTTAGCTGCTGTCGTTAGCATGTCGGGCGGCGTTGTGGCCGCCGATCGCGGGGCGATCCGCGGCTGCTCCTCCGGACCTGAGACGTCCACAGAGTTGACCGAGTGTTTCCAGCTAATTTATCCGTATGAGGCAACCCTGATCGGGCACACGGAGCCAGCTGACAGTAGACTCTGGAGCTCCATTGACTGCAGTACAGT
>JBBPBX010000792.1:0-10953 GCA_038048925.1 Garcialebias charrua | reverse complement strand
CATCCCCACACACACGCACACACACATGCACAGACAAACACATTTTGTATGGGTTTGCCTGTGAGGGGTGGGCAATAATGAAAAATAGTCCTTCTTTAGCTTTATGCAGATATGTGAATTTGTAACGTTAAAAACACAGTTGATCAAAACAATGAGCCTGAGGGGTTTTAGTTTTTACTTTAATTGATTTTTTAACTATAAAATTGACCAAGTTCAATAGAGAAAGGCTAACAAGACCATGACAATCCTGCTGTGCTCTGCATAATAACTTCAGCACTTGTTACAGTTGCACAGCGCCTCAGAGAAAACCAATTAGAACAGGCTCCACTGGCACTTCAGGGTGATTTCTAATGGAGCAAAAGGCCCCCCTCTTTTCTTTTTTTTTTACTACCAGTAGATTGATGGAATTTCCTGTTGAGCTCAAATTCAGGACAGAGTTATTATTGTTGACATCACACCTAACACACATAAGAACAAAGTTAATGGGTCTGGATCGTGAACCAAAAGTTCATGAAAAATACCACACGGTAAAAATGCAATTAGAGGACTAATAAAATGGTCGGCAGCAGTCTGTCATGTTGGTTTTCTGCCTCATGCGTTGGAAAGAAAAAAAAAATTCAATTTAGGCAGAAGCTATTTTCTGCTGCTTACAAATTGCACCACAATTTGCTTTGTCAGTTGATTGGTGGATGTTTAAACTAAACCAGTCAGAGGTTGATGGATGGCCACCTGCAGCAGAAACTGCCAAGTCGGACTTTTCTTTGCACGTGGCCAGAGTAAAGTCAAACCAGGCAAACACAGATTTGGTTCATTTACACTGAGTTTCTTGCACCAATATTTCATTTTATTTTAAATCTTATACGGGTGTTTTTGTAGTTTTCATGTGCATCGTATTTCTTCAAATTCCTCTTAAGCATGTGTAATAGTATATGGGAGCTCAGATTTACTGATCCGTCCAGTATACCAGATGTAAAATGAGCAGGTTTTATCCTGACACAAAATATCATCAATTATTCACAGGTTCTCTTCTTTTTCAGGATTTAAACAATAAACTTGTGTGACCAGATACAATGTAAATGACAGAAGCGTTAATTATATTTGATTCACCAGGAGATGAATCATTTAATTAACAAATCGTTAAAAATTACATCATAACATATGTACATTGATTGATCGATCAGATTTTCCCATCATTTAAACTTCAGCACAGATGAAATACGCGTCCGTAATTTCTAGGAACAACAGAACAAATTATGGATCTTAGAATAACTTATATCTGCAGGCATTTAGCTTAAGGTTCTGGCACGGATGGATAAGGAAAAAGTTTAAGGAGGAGAAAGATGGAGGAAGTAAAGGAGGGGTAGTTATCTTGAAGTGAGTTTCAACCAGATACGGCACACTCTTCGGCCGGCGTCCGCTGGACTTCAGGTCCGCTAAACGAACATCAACTTTTTACCTTGGCAAAGATTCTTTGTCCAAGCTCCAGTAAAGTTGGCCAGCCTTAAACGTGCACGGATCGTCCATCCAGCTAATGTTTAGCAGGCTTCCAGCGTGTTCACTTTCAGCATCACGCATGAGATCCGTGTCAGCCGAACTGAGGTAGTGGCACTGGTTCCGGTTGGTTTTCAAGATAAAAGTATTCATTGAGAGGAAAATTCATTCAAGTTGGAGCTATAAGCTCGAGGCGGACTTATAGCCGGCATGCTATAAGTCATTAGCTGATGACGTGGTCTTTAGCGTTTGACCAGCGTTCATCCAGCTCTCAGGAGAAACATCATAGTTCAACTTCTCCAGCAGACAGGGGAAGAAACAGGAAATAGAGTTTTTGAAGGGAACTTGACGTCAGAGTTTCCTCTCCGTTTCATTGGTTTAATAACCAGGAGTAGGAGGTGGTTAGGTCAATTCAAAGAGTTCACTTGAAGTCAGACGAGTGAAGGATTGTTTTAAAAACAGAGAAATATAGTTTTAAAAGTGGACAGAATTGAGACGCCAGTTAAATGATTTAACTTGATTAAACTGTTCCTCATTTCTAAACAAAACTAACAGACCACTCTGACATCGTCCACACAGTTTGAACACCATCATATGAAGAAATAACCAGCATAGTAACACGTGATCATAAAAATGACAGAAGGTTGTTCTGTTCATTACATTTGAATTAGAACAAATTTAAAGAATAAAAACAGTCTCTTGTGATTGAATGTGTTCTAGATTCAAACTACCATTTTTTCCGGACTATAGGTCGCAGTTTTTTGCCTAATTTGTATGGCCTGCGACTAATAAAGAGGTGAGACTTGTTTATGGAATTTTCCCCCATATTTTGAGACCAATTTTTGGCTCAGATATGACCGTTTTTCATTTTGGCAAAAAATGGTGCAGTACGACTTTTGTCCGCTAGGGTACACCGACCGTTTTCAGCTCATGTGTCCGTCCGAAAAAAGCCTCCTCTGCTCGAACTGGCTCTGTCGCAGCCTGGCCTCCTGCTCTGGAGCTCTGACACTTCCAGAGTCCACCAACCGTTTCCAGCTCATGTGTACGAAAAAAGCCTCCTCTGCTCGGAGTGACTCTGTCACTGCCCGGCCTCCTGCTCTGGAGGTAAGAACTACGAAACCACAGAACAGATTTTTATCAAACTTACAGAACGTAATTACTTGGTGGTCAATTACAAACTGCTAGCTGCAGGAGATGCTTAGAGCTAAAAAAAATTTGATCATTTAGCATCGTTGTTTGTTGTTAGCAGTTAGCTACCGTAAACAGATACTATTTAGATAAATAACTCATGATCTATGGATACTATTTAGATAAATAACTCATGATCTACAGGACAGATTTTTATCAAACTTACAGAACGTAATTACTTGATGGTCATTTACAAACTGTTAGCTGCAGGAGATGTTTAGAGCTAAAATAAATTCGATATTTTAGCATCGTTGTTTGTTGTTAGCGGTTAGCTACCGTAAACAGATACTATTTAGATAAATAACTCATGATCTACAGGACGGATTTTTATCAAACTTACAGAAAGTAATTACTTGGTGGTCATTTACAAACTGTGACCTGTATGAGACATTTGAGATAAAATTCAATTTATTTATAATTTATTTTTGCAGTACACGCAACCGTTAGGAAGAAGTCAAAGCGAAACAATTTAAATCCAGCAGATTTGACCATTTCGTGAATTTATTAAAGAACGGTTAAGCTCAGGAACCCTTGTGCCATGATGTCAGCTAAGAAATATATATTTTTTAAGCATTTATTTAGCTAAATTTTAAAGAAATAAAGCCGTCCCACCCGCGCGAGTGCACGTGAAGAAACTACTTTTTTTATTCCAGCAGATTTGACCATTTCGTTAATTTATTAAGGAACGGTTAAGCTCAGGAACCCTTGTGCTATAATGTCAGCTAAGAAATATATTTTTAAGCGTTTATTTTGCTAAATTTTAAAGAAATAAAGCCGTCCCACCCGCGCGCATGCACGTGGCAAAACTACTTTTTAAAATCCAGCTGATTTGACAATTGCGTTCATTTATTAAGGAAAAGTTTAGCTAAGACGCATCTTTGCTATAATTTTTAGCAAACAAATATTATTTTTTTTACCGCGTTAATCTTGTAAAGTCCTTCCGTGCGCGCTCGCTCCTGTGGCAGACATTTGCAGCAGAGCTAAACACTCGGACCACATTTCCGGGTTGTCTCAGCGGTGACGCATTACGTCGGCGGTGACGTAGGTGCGATCTAAATAAAGGTGCGACCCGTTTATGGATTTTTCCAATTTATTGCCAATATTTGGACAAAGCGATCTATATAACGGTGCGACATACAGTATCAGGCGGAAAATACGGTAAATGGAATAAATCAGTGTTCTGTCCTTCACTGCAGGCTCTCAGAGAAAAGGTGCTTCACTGAGAGACTCAGTGACAAGGTGTGTCCACTACACATGAATACAGACACACATACATTTTGTGGTACTATTCCACAATAATCAGAAATAGTCAAAAAGATTTGTCTTATCGGTCCCAGAAACGCGCTTCAGAATTTTGGGGGCTTGTCAACATACATTTTGGCCAAAACCTGCCTGGCCTTTTTCTATTTTTCTGTTTATAGTGGAGCCCCTCCAGGTCTGCTTCCATAGAGCCAATTAAAATGTAAAATGCTACAGATGGTGCGATCAGAAAAGCATGTACCTTGATCTTGGAGTTCAGCTTGAATGGTTTGGATGGTTTCATTGGCGCTCTCTCTCTACCACCAGTCTCATCAACCTGGGATCACATTTCTTCTTCCATCCATGTCCCGGGAGGCCACAGTCCCACAAACGCTACACTTTTTAATAAAACTGGCAGCTGTGGTCAGGGGAACATGAAGTTGTTCAGCGCCTTTACTTTTAACATAGATATTGTAGCAAAAAGATGAGGAAGACAGGAAGACCCTGCTTGTTGATTTTTAACAATTTGTTACAAAATAAATGTCAGAACGTCTCAGAGTTGGGTCAGATCCAACCAGTAGAATCTGTCTGACCTCAGTGCTCCTTCAAACAAAGCTTTCCAGTAAGACATGACAGAGTCCCCGGCCTTGTCATAACTTGAAGTTGTGTCATTTAGGGGTCAACATGACCTAACCTTGAACTGTGAACAGATATGCAGGATGATTTTTTTACACCTACTGCATTGGTGCAGTATACTGCATACATGTCAACGAGTTTGTCAGTATCTTCTCAGTAATTTTGATTTTGTTATGACAATGGGTATCTAAAATCCTCTTTTGAGCTCCTCAGACATTCAATGTGGTGTGCACAATGAAACCCAGAAGCATTTTTGTTCCCTTCAACAAGTTTGATGAAAATCTTGATACCAATACATACAGTATGTGTTCCCACCACTTTAACACATCTTTGTAAAATAAACAACAAACCATTTGTTTTTTTCAATTTGTTTACTTTGCTTTGTACTAAGGACATAATAATAATAATAATAATAATAATGAATTCCATTTATAATGCACTTTTCATTAATAAAAATCTCAAAGTGCAGATTTGCATTAGACATTTCAACTATGTTGTTTAACTACCTTTTCTTAATGTTTCAATGATCTGTAAGGGTGCCAACAAATTTATCTGCAACTGTACATGAATGTGTGACTGACTGATGTTTTTTGTGTAAGGTTGGGTTTATACATTGTCCCTCCACCTCTTGCCTGTCTGCAGATGTGTGTGGCTCTGCCCCTGAACACGAGAAAACATCTACCGGTACCCATGAATGTAAATACGATTGGAAGTCCCTCTGTTATGCTGTTGGTTACTCTTTGTAAATGATCCAAACTGACAGTCTCAGTGCATCCTTTGGAATTTGATGCCAGCAACACGTTCACATTTCAAAAAGTGAGGAGTCATTTGCATATGACCAATGAATGAATGAATCAAACAAAAACTTTTTATTCAGACACCTACATGGTCCATAGTAAACAAAAACAGGCAAAAACAACAACAACAAGATGCAATAAAAATAGAATGTTCATCCATTGCTATATACTGTACATTAAGGCACCAGTGATTCCACAGACTAGGAAATATCCTATCTGAGCTTTGTACGGGGTTGGTCAGAGTATAAATGATGCTATTTACAGAGTCTGTTAGCCTACACACATACAGTATAGGGTTGGGCATCGAGAATCGAGAATCGTTCGGAACCGGGACTAACTGTCCGGTTTTCCCGGAATCGTTCAAAATATTAATTTGCGATTCCTATGTTCGATGCTAGTTAGCCGACCGGAAGTAGCCGCCAACACCGAAGAAGAATTTGCCGCCGAAAACCAACGAAGAAGAATCCACCGGAAGTGTGGATCCACGATTGAAAGCGTACTAATTAATAAAATGACCAGTCAGGTCAGTGCAGCACTTGCAATAATTTTCTATCATGCAAAGGAGAGAAGTAAAATAGTGTCCCGTTTGACGCGCTCCACCGGATTATTTTCGCTTCGTGTCCGACCGGAAGTGCGGAGTGGTCCGTCTGCAAAACGCTCCGCCGGACTTTTCGCTAATCGCTACCTCTTCGGCTCCATCAGGTAAATAAATAAACTATAAACTACGTCTCATACCAACATTAAGGCAGCTAACAAGTTATACTCCGCTTAAAGCGGTAAGTCAGCTCAAATACAAACACGATGCTAACGTTAGCTTGTATTTTTTTCTTAGACAAACGACCTGAAATGGCTTCACAGTGTTCACCAGTGTCCAAGGTAAAAACGTCAGTTTAACTGAATGAAGAGTGCCACAGAACAGTTACAACATGTTGTGAAAAGGTTGCATCCCTTTTCAGATGTGGATTCAACTCCTGCCATGGATTGCACTTACATTGCACTCAGACACATTACTACTATCCAAAAAAGCTAAGTCTGGTCCTTTGGACATTCAAAAAACAAAACAAAGCAAAATAAAACTGTAGAAACGTTTCTATAGTTAAGCAAATCCAACATTAACATTCTTAATCCATTTAAAGTTCTCTGTGTCTTTTAAAATGTTTTAATGTCTCTATTTTTCATTATTATATAATTTCTGTTTATGTTCTCTTTCATTCCATTATGAGTGAATGTCACAGTTTGAAGAATTATTGAATAGGTTAGTTAGGCAATAACAACAGAGCTAATAATTGTATACATTCTCAGTCTTAAAAATGATTTAATAATCTCTTTTTACTGATAATACTGATAAACCTGTTGTTTGTTTAGGAACTTCCCTGCAGTCTGTCCAGAAAGTCTCCACTGGAGGAGCTTTTTGCTGAGGAAGAGGCACAACATAATGTCACAGCTCCATGTCCATGAAGAAACAAATGGAGAGAGGGCTGCAGATACCAGGACATCCCACCAGCTGTTCTGTCTGAAGATCCTGCTGCTGGTGGTGGAACCAGGTTAGCCCATCAGTGGGAGCTCAGTAACATGACTGCAGCATCAGACACTGGACAATATTATATGTATAATAATAATAATACAGTATATGTTGGTGAGTCCTCCATGTTGGCTCTAATCTGCCCTGTGAGAAATTCATAGTAAATGTAACAAAAAGGAAAAAGTTCATAGCATTAAATTCAAACATCCATCCATCCATTTTTGTCCGCTTATCTGGTGTCGGGTCGTGGGGGTAGCAGCCTAAGTAGGGAGGCCCACACTTCCCTCTCCCCAGCACAGTTATCTGTTTGATAAATTCAAACAGAAGTTCAAATTATTTCATCCTGAACTACTGTAGCTCTTTTATAACATGGAGTTAAACTCAAAGTAGTCTCCTCAGATAAATAGTGTTACCATTATTTTTATATTAAAGTTTCTGTTAACTTATTATTTTTATTTTAAAGTTTCTGTTAACTTATTATTTTTATATTTGATTGTTTCTGTTCAGTGCCCTGATACAACTTCTGTTGTGACTTGGAGCTATACAGTATAAATAAACTGAACTGAATTGAATTGACATGTTTTTTTTAACCCCGCCTACAAAAAGAATCGGAATCGAGAATCGAAAAGAATCGGAATCGAAACGAAGAATCGGAATCGGAACCGGAATCGCTCAAATTCAAACGATGCCCAACCCTACACACATACATCTGTACATAAGGTTTTAAAGTACAGCAGCACAAGTTGGCACGTTGGCATTTACAAACATCTCACTGGCACTACTCCATTGCGGCACCTTAAGCAGCATCCTCATGCCATCATTGTACGCCACCTGAAGTTTATGCATACTGCTTTTTCTGTAATGCCAGCACAGGTGGGCATTGGAATACAAAATGTTTTAAAGAGTGCAGTTTTTACAGACACTGAGCACATAGAGAACTTCTGAAGAAGCATATAAGCTTGTACATATTGCATACAACGCTGCCTGTAAATGTACCTGTCATCAGACAGGTCAGTAGTTATGTAAAGTCCCAAGTATTTCACTTCATCCTTGACTTGGAGGATGCTGTCAGACAGATTGAAGACAGGGAAAGATCATTTCTTTCTCTTTGCTCCTGACAATCATGATGTTACTCTTTGTTGCATTATATTTAATATCAACATCCAATCCATACTGAGAGAGAAACAACAATTGCTGCAGACCAGCACTATAAGGACAAAAAAACACAAGATCGTCAGCACACATCAGGTGGTTGATGGTTCTATTGCCAACCCGACAGGCAGTGAACCAGTGATTTCTTTCTTTCTTTCTTTTTTTAATGAGTGGTTAGAGTAGTCATCCTCCAATGCAAGAGTTGGGGGTTCGAATCCACCAGCAGTCATATGCTGAAGTGTCCCTGGGCAAGACTCTGAACCCCTCATGTGTGTCCCATTGGTGTATGAATGTGATAAAGCTCTGATTAGTCTCTTTAGAATGAATTGTTCAATTAGCTTTGTAGATATCTAGTAGAATGCTGTATGAATGGGTATATGAGGGCACAGATTGTGTTGTAAAGAGATTTGAGTGTCTTGATAAGATCGAAAGGCATTATATAAGTACAGTCCATTTACCATTTATCATTTCCACAAGCTTTATTGTATTTAAAAAAAAGAAATATTCTAGGAAACCGTTGCTGGAATTGTGAAAACAAAAAAAGTTTTTTTTTTCCTTCCCTTTTTTGTTCGACAAATAATCAAAGATTTTTCTTTGGCTGTAAGAAAAAATCTCAAAATACAGATGAACTTTTAAAAGATTTAAAAAAATCTGAACTGGCAGACTCTCTAAAGTGAGTTTGGTGATCAAAATAACATCACGTGGACAAGATTTACACAGGGATTGTCTGTTTTAAATTTAAAGTCACTGTTTATTTTGAACTCAAGTTCACCAGTTACTGAACAGAAACCTGCCTCAGATAAATTGAACTTGCCCCACCTGTAATGTGATTTCAATGCATTTATCTCTTGCAGCACATGTCAGGGCTTCTTGCTGCACTTAATTTTTTTATATTTTTTGTCCCTCAAAGTCCCCTTGAATAAAATGATTTGATAAATAAATAAATGTACTTAAATAAATAAATGTACTTAAGGTTTACAAAAGGAGTCAACGTTTCCCATTCATGTTCAAATACTCTTTTCCTTTTAATGATGAAAATTTTCCACATGTTACAAACTGTATTTAATAACAGTGATTTCTGACAATATTTTACATATGTTATAGTTCTTAATTTAAAGGCTTGGTATTATTTGACAAAAATGCATATTGCCTGCTGCCTTGTGTGATTAAACAAAATAATTTTATGTTGAATAGTAAAGTTTTAGTAGGTCTGGTCAAGCCATGACAACACAATCCTCCTTCAATTAATTGAGACCTTGTGTAACGTGTTAGTGTTTGGGGTATGTGTTGGAAATGGCTCTCAACTAACACTATCATGTCAGTAGGAGGTTTTGAACCACTGACCCACAATGCAGACAGACAACTTTGAAAAAAAAAATCACTGAAGAACATTGTCAATGAAATAAAGCTGACATGACAGTAAAAGTACTCACAAGAAACCTGGGAATGCACAAGGAGAGTACCAGGAGGAGCACAAAGAACATGAGGGGGATTGACTGTGGTGTAGAAACCAATAAGACCGTGCTGATGTTGAGATGGAAACAAACAAAACAGACATGGGCCGATGAAGAAGTGGAGACACCTGAGCTAAATGCTGATATGACTGAGAACAGGTAAGGGTAGGGGTGGCAGGCTGACTGAACGAAGCAGAGAACTAACTGGGGAGGTGCACAAGTAACAGAACTAAACCTAAAGATCAGACATTAAATAAAACTAATTATAAAACACAAAAGAATATGAACAGCAATGTTGCAAAAACAATCAAGTTCCCAAATTGTAAACTTTATTAATATAAAAATAAAATACTAAAATAAAAGTGGCAAAGAATTATTATTATTTTTGTTAAAAGTAGTAGAGAAATATGAAATTTTAGAGGAATAAAAAAAATGCATCCCCCCCATCCCCCACAATGACTAGATCAGATCATTCTGATCATGTGGCTTCAAAAGTCACATGATCAGAATGATCTGATCATTCTGATCATGTGGCTTCAAAAGTCACTTTTGGATCAACAGATTGTCATGGAAGTTGCACAGAATGTAGAAAAGAGTTTATACTACAGTATATTCTTACCTTCCTTGTAATGACTCCACTACATCCCATGTGTCAAGTCAAGTCCACTTTATTTATAGAGCACATTTAAAACAGAAACTGTTATCAAAGTGCTTAGCAACAACAATGGGAGTAAAAAATTATGAAAAAGTACGAAACACTAATGATAATACTGAAGAATTAATAATAGCATTTAAAACACAGGATCACAGAACAAAACAAAACAAAAAACACTACATCAACTCACGCTGTGTGAAATGCCTGCGAGAACAGATAATTTTTTTTTAGCAGAGATTTGAACTGAGGAAGGGAGGTGGCCTGCCTAATGTTCGGGGGCAGGTTGTTCCAGAGTTTGGGGCCCATGACTGAAAATGCCCAATATCCTCTGAGCTTCAGTCTTGTTTTAGGAACAGCCAAAAGCAGCTGATCAGATGATCTCAGGGCCCTGGAGGGAACGTATGGTTCCAGTAGCTCAGAGAGATAAAGCGGTGCAAGGCCATTTAGACATTTGAAGGTCAACAGAAGAATTTTAAAGACTATTCTAGTCTGCACAAGGAGCCAGTGAAGGGAGGGCAGAACTGGTGTGATGTGTTCAGATCTACGAGTTCCGGTTAGGAGTCGAGCAGCGGCATTCTGGACAAGCTGGAGACGTGAGATGGAGGCCTGGCTGACCCCAGCATAGAGTGCATAACAATAGTCCAAACAGGTCATGATAAAGGCATGGACCAGCTTCTCAAGGTCAGGTCTGGACACCACGGGCTTGAGATTAGCTACCTGTCTTAGTTGGAAGAAGCATTTTTGCAGAACAGAATTGATTTGTTTGTCAAACTTGAAATCAGATTCTAAAACAATGCAGAGATTTTTACCAGACTGCTT
>JBBPBX010000791.1:92068-117522 GCA_038048925.1 Garcialebias charrua | reverse complement strand
AACTTTATTTATCAAATACAAAATACATTTGCAGGGGGAAAGAAAAAAACAAATCCAAGTAATGCCAAAGTTACTCAGAAAATACTGACAGTGCACAAAAAGCACCATTAAACATCCACCGTTGCCATGACTACAGAAAACTAACAAACCATGTGGCTGCATCAGTGTCTTCCATTGGCTCTGAGGAGAAACTACAAGACGTGCAAAAGATACAAGTGTAAAAGCACTGAAAGGGCCGAGAGCGCTCCAGATGTTTTAAGATCAGGTCGACAGCTGTTTGAGTAAAATAACAAACAACCATGTTGAATTTGTTTATAAAGCTGCATCGACATTTCCATTTAAATGATCTCCTTTTCTTTTTACGTCTCTTTCAGTTTTACTGATTGTCAGAGGGCGATAATCAGGAAAATAAAGAAGTGTTGTCAAAATTCAGCGGTTTAGCGTTTTGTTCGTAAAGTGCTGCTTCATACAGCTCTGGACGAGCAATAAAAGGAAACATGAGCAGATGGAGGCAATAAAGCTTCACCAGACGGTTAATGACTTCTGGACTGAAGAATTGCAGACGGTTGCCGTGGAACTGAGCCTCCCCCCCATTACTCCCCCACTCTACGCTGAGAGAGCAGACATGCTAGTTACATTTATTGTTTTCTAACTAAATAAGGTGACAGGTTTCACCGTCTCCGTACCACACTATCAGTGGGAAACTGTTTCATCTTGTGAACATTCACCAGAGGGGAAACTTTGTTTTTTGGGAGTTTTTTTTCTATTTTTTCTATTTAAAATAAATGAAATACAGCAAAAATCAAAGTCTGTAGTTTTTAAAAAAAGAGTCAGATGTCAATCTTGTGAAAACAGTGAGCCTTGGTGATGTGGGATGCATTGGGTGTTGTTTCAGCTTGGACTTCCAACAGAGAGCCTGCACTTTGGAAGATGTGGGTATTGACAAAACAAACAGGTTGTCCTGTGAAGATGGAGCCTGTTGCAATACTGGAAATGCAGCAATAAGCACATTTGAATTTTGACAACAGAAGCTGAACATCAGCAAATCCTACTTTTGAAATCAACAGTAAAAAAAAAAAAAGATCTAGACATATGTGACCTCAACTTAACAGAATCAAAACCCAGACTTTAAACACTAAAAATCCTCTTTCCGGAGGCTTTTGATGGCAGTGAGCACTGGGAGACAAGAGGCTTTGTAAGGGGATCTCGTGAAACGGAGCTCGGCGCGCTCATGTTTACAGGTCCAACAGGTGTGTGACGATAGAAACCTGATGTATGACAAGACCACGTCAGTTCTTGACCTTTCTGCCCCTGACCCAACAGGTAAGTCTATACTTCAGCACTGGAGTCAATTTTATGATGAGTTTGTCTCGGAGCTGATGAAACTAGAGCACGTCCCTGTTTTAAATTTGTAAATGCTGAGAGGACGTCAAGTCCTTCCTTTTGGGTGTTGGACGTTGTGACGAACCAGCTTCAACACTTCCCTGGTGGATATTTCCTTGCCAAGGGCGTGATAGATGGGATTCGACTGCCTCTGCCCGTGGGCCTGGCTCCGACTGACCACGTCTGTTTCAGCTTCGTTTCAGCCACAGCCCTGCCTGGACACATAGATGTATGGAATTCAAAGAGGGCTGAGTGATGCAATAAGAGCATAGAAAGAGTGTGACAGGTGAACACGTGGGCCTCCGCCTCTGTTTAACAATGGATGAGTTCAACATAAAACATTAAATCATGTCATCTGGACCTGTTTCTTTAAGTGAGAAATGTTTCATCTCCCATCCGGAAGACTTCCACAGTCTACGGCCTGCCAACCAGACCTGTCCCATACGTGGCCTTCACTGCTGTGTTTCAAGCCAACCTCCTGTTGGGATCTCAGAAACAGGCTCGTAACACATGAAAACAGAGCCCATCCGTCCAAAACAATCAACCGTCATGTATTATAATCAAATGTTTTAGGCCAGATGGCCAACTACAGCCTGAGGACACCGAGGACAACATGGTTCAGAAAAATGGATCTCTTCACAAAGATGGCCTCCTTTACTCCTCTCTCAAACCATCGTTCCTCTCTATCAAGGATGTGAACATCTTCTTCCCTGAAAGAGTGACCTCTGGCCTGGAGATGAGTGTGGACCGCAGAGTCCTGGCCTGATGATGCTGACCTTCATCCTTTTGGCCAGTGGCTGTTTAGTTTCTCTGATGTAAGACTGATGGGGCTGCTGCTGTTACGCCGTATTGTTTTACACTACATTACATGTTTAGCGTATATCTTCGATCTTTTAGTGTACCGTTTGGCCTTTTAGTGTATATCTTTGATTCTTATTTATCGTTTCTTTTTATACTTCATATTTTTATATTTTTGGGTGTAACTGGGACCCTGTGTACATAATTTCAGACAATAAAGTCGACTTGGTCCTCCTGTCACTGAACAGCGTACACTATATTACTCTGGTTGTGCCGGGGGACTGGATCTTTGGGATGGACCAGTTTGCTGTAATGCATTTTGGGGTTTGAAGCCACTGGGGCGTCCTGTTTAGAAACGAACAGTCTCAGTTTCCTCTCTGCATCAACGTGAACAGTAAAACATTCCTGAACAAACCTTCGGGCTTCTGTGTCTTTAAAAAAGTGCTAAATGGTTGGTTCTTGGAAAACATAAAAGTTGATTCTCTAAGACGCTCTACGTTGCACTTCCAATTACATCCTGAACTGTTTTGTTTGCTTTGCTGCAGAGGAAGGCAGTAGTTGTAACGTTACAACTTGACATTTTACCCACAACCAGGGGCTTGCCCGACGGCTCACACACACCATGTTTCAGAGGGCAGCTGGAAGCAAGAGGTGAATGAATGCTTTACCTTGTGCTGGCGGGGTTTTCTGGGATAGCGCAGTTCTGCGAGAGTTTTGTTTACAGCCGTCCCTGCCCATGAGGTGAGCCTTCCAGGCCTGGAGAAGAGACAAAGTGGCTCAGTGAGTTCCTGACTTCATCAGGAACGTTTTTTGACGACCACAGGCGACTGTAGGCCCAGTCAAGGCCTGGGTGGTTGCTCTCCCTGCTGCCAACACTGCACTCTTTCATGGAGTTCAACCTCAAGAGCACCAGCAAAGAGAATCTGTGAATTTATTCTGTTTGTTTGTAGAATATAGAATGTATAAAGTGAGAAAGTACAACTACCGGTAGTTTAATTATTAATAATTTACCTTTTCCCTCCTGTTTTCTTTGATTTGCTTGCTTGATTTTAAGATATACTGTAAGAATGTTTAAACCCAAATTGGGGGAAAAAAAAGACTCACATTTGTACAATGCAGAACAACAGAAACAAACATTTTAACAGCAGGAATAAAGGCCTACTTGAATGTTTTGTTCACTTTAATTTGTTTTACACATCCAGATGAATGCAAACTTATCTAACCTTTAAAATGCTACTGCAATGAAAAGAATTAGCGCTTTAAATGTATTCTACCGGTAAGTCCAAATTCAAACTAATTTCAATAAATACATATTTTCCACAAATGCACAGTTAACAGGTCAAATTTCAATAAATAACTGAGTAAAGCAGCTAAGCAGACTGTTGATATATTCATTCATTCATTCATTCATTCAACCTTTATTTATACAGGCTAGCCTCGTTGAGTCACGGGGACTCATTTACAAGAGGGACCTGTCTCACTCACACCAAACAACCATCCACTCTCACACTCACACCTAGGGTCAATTTAGAGTCACCAATCAGCCTAACAAGCATGTTTTTTGGTCTGTGGGAGGAAACCGGAGTACCCGGAGGAAACCCACGCATGCACGGGGAGAACATGCAAACTCCACCCAGAAAGGCCCCGGACCGGGATTTGAACCGGCAACCTTCTCGCTGAGAGGCAGCAGCTCTACCAGTTGTGCCACCGTGCTGCCCGGTCAGGTTTTTATTAATTTTTTAGGGCTGACAGATCAAATATAAAGAACAGTTGGTAATGTATAAAATCTTCATCTTTTTTGCAAACACTTTTTATATAATTAATTATGAATATATCAAATATAAAAAGGTTTAGTTCAATTCCCTGAGCATTTTTTTCAACCTTGCTCTCGGCAGAGGCAGTCGCAGCCTTCCCCGCTCCCGTCCTCCCCCCCCCCCTGCTGCTGGCAGCTCCACAGATAAGCACCTCGAACGCAAATTAAGATGGATTGGAGGTTTGGGCATTCGATTCTACAAACAAGATCTCTACAGAAGGAACGGCACAAGGGGAGCCTTTCCACCCTCACAGAGTGACGGAGGATACGCCATGGATTCCGTGGATTCCTGGGAGTGCTCTGTGGAGGTGAAGAATCTTGGATTATATTGGATTATGATGGCAGCGCTTTGCTTTTTGGCAGTTTGTGGAGCACTGGTCTATCGCAAAAGGGGGAGACTTCGGCAGGACTTATGCCTGGAGGGAGCACCCGACGTCTGGTCTGCGCTGTGACCTCGAGAATTCAGCTGTTTGTGAGCTTATCCAGAGGGTGAACAGATCACCCACGGATTGGGACTCTGGACACAGTGGTCAACATCAGAAATCAGCTGTTTGCGAGCTTATCCAGGGGGTGAACAGATCACCCTCGGTTTGGGACTCTGGATGCTGTGGTCAACATCTGAGGTCAGAGCTTGGATCAGTGGAAAAAGTCCCGAATTGGATCACTATGGAACAGAATCGCCCTTACAGACTGAAGGCCACAGAAATTACAATGTGTGCCTGATGTGAAAATATTTGTTAATTCTTATCTGACTCCCTTGGAAACAGCCTTGGGAAAGGCTGGATATCTAATTTCTCCTGAGATGTGCTTACTGTGGACAAAATAGCTGCTGTTGTCTTGTCTTGTCTGCTACCCCCCCCCCGGAGAACTTTTCTATGAGCGTTATCGGAGGCATCCGGAATGTATCATGGACAGATCCTCCCTGCCTCAGTCTCAACATGCAACATGTAACTGTCCTTATGTGCTTATGTGCTTATGGTATGGTTTTTACTGTGTCATGCGGTGTCTTGCAGACAAAATGTGATACATTTTTTTTTATACCAATGCTGTAACCCCCATGTTTACTTACCTTTTTTCACACCTTTGACCTTCATCCCGAGACGGATGAGAGAGGCCGCGCTGAAGAACATGTCATGTGTTTTCAATAGGCAGCAGCTTTACGTACTCAACCCCTCTCATGGATGACTGTGTATACATTATCACGTTGTATTGGTGAGAACTGGTGCAATGTTAATAAAAGCTCTTGTATCTTGTATCTTGTATTTCAAGCAAAAATGATATTTTAAGCACACTTCCAGCTCATATGTTAACCTGTAAACTAAATACTGTACGTATATCCAAAACGTTTCTGTGAACTGAATCAGATCGGCTCCAATGTCAGACCTCACTACTGGAAAGATTATGCAAGTTGTATGACTCAATTTATTCCCTAAAGACAGAAAGCACATAAACATAAAGATAAAAGGTTGTTGGTTGGATTTCTTTGTGAGGCAGAGGAACTCGTGCACAATGTGCATATTCTTTATAAACTTCTCTTTAGTAACAAAAGTGCAGCTCCAACAGCGCTGACACTTGAGCACAGAAACATTCAACAAAGATAATCACAAATGTTCCACCAAATGGTAATACTCTTTAATTTACAGATTTAAAATACCATGTTTTGTTACATTTACAGCTTTTCTTGCAACATCCTTCTTCTAAGTGTCAAATAATTAAATCGATTACTAAATGTTTAGCAGAAAATATCTGTGGTTTCAGATTAAAGATTGTCTAAATTAAACAGTCAATCTATAACTGTTTTACAAAAAGGAAATGATCACCAATGTTTAACACGGTGACCATTACTGTAATAAAACAGTTTAGTGATAAGGAAACCATTCTTTAGTTGTTTTTTTTGTTAAGTAAGAAAAATGTCAATAATGTGATAGTTCTTTCTCCTGAAGAAGAAATTACAGACCACAGAGAACAAAGGTGGAACTCCTCTGAAGCTGTGAAAGGAGGTGGTGTTTTACCTTTACAAAAGCCCAACATTACATCATTATTACAACCTGTACTCGTATAACAGAGATGGAAAAGTTTAAAGACTTAAGTCTCTTTTTTGTTGCAAATACATAAATTAAGTAATTAATTAAAGGCTTAACATTCTTAAAGAAATGTATATTGTCCATCTTCTTTGGTGCCAGTTTTCAAATCATAATCTGTTGAGAATTAAAGCAGTTATGAGCAGTTACAATGACATTATGAGTAATCTCACTGAAGTTTTGCAAGATGTGTTAACACTCAGAGAATGCCTGAATTAGCTCAATATCTGTAAAACTGACTGAATTAAAGCCATTTTCCTCTTCATTCAACTTTATTTATACAAGTTAATCCCAGTGAGCCTTGGGGACAGGGGTGTTGCCGATATCCATTAGCTGTGGCAGTCATCTTGAATTAGATCAACTCCAAATGTTAACAAGAGTACAGTAGTCCCTCGCTCTTTTGGTTTTTCAGTGATTGTCAACTTTATTATTACTCAGGTGCTTGGGACGATACAGATGAAAAGTTAACAACAACAAAAAAAAACTTCTGACAGGCGATGCCATTTCGTAGTTTTCTTTCAATAAGCCTACACTGTAAGGCAAGTCAAAATAACTACATTACCCAGAAGCCTACACTGCACTTCCCAGAAGTGAACAGTGCTACCAGCTGCTGCTTATGGATGTAAAGTTTTTTTTTGAAAATCTACATTATCTATGAAGATCACAGGACTGGCAGGAAAGTTGCAAATAACCCTGAAGCTGAACTCATCCTTCAAGTTGTATCTTCCCTGGTGAGAACCTGGGATGCAGCTGATCCAGACTCTGTGCAATCCAGATTCTGGTGGCGGCAGGGAACAGACAGTGGCGGGTTAGGCCTGGTTCTGGTTGTGCGGTGCTGGTCCGGATGTGACCGAGGTGGTGGACTGTATCATGGGCAGCTTTGTGCGTGGAGTGTCCTAGAGTGGCAGCATGCTCCTGTATGGGGCGGTCATCTTATGCTGGCTACCCAGAAAATGCGTTTCGAGCAGCGGAAGCAGACAGTTTACATGCAAAGTCTATGTGGAGGAGCGGCGAGGAGCGGCGAGGAGCGACGCGGTGCGTTTTGAGCAGTTCAAGCAGTGCGGCAGGGCGCGGCAGTTATTTTCCGCGCACGCAGAGCGTCCAGAGCAGCCGCTGCCGGAGTTCAACAAATCGAACTTTGGCTGCTCGCCGTGTCGCAGCAACCAATCAGGAGAGACTCTGCTATGTGATGACGCAACGACGACAGGACTTTTTTTGGACTTTTTAAACTTAGCCCAACGAGCCTCCATGAAGAAACCAGCCTCCGGTAAGAAACTTGGCATTTTTACAGTTGCCACTGTCCGCTCAAGCGTACGATCACCCCAAACATAAAAAAAAACAACGTTTTAATCTCAACAAAGACTTTCGGAGCTGCAGTTCGGCTCGTAGAAAACCCACTCAAGTAGTAACGAGGCTCACGAACAGCTGATTTTATCTGCCCGGTGTACAAAAAACAAACCCGAAAGGACCAAGACGCTCCTCCCACTGCGCGTCTTCAGACGCATTCGATGTGAACAGACATCTGTTGACAAGCAGCCAACACAGCGCGTCGGGAGCATTTTGACACATTTGGTGGGAACCTGGCTTTAGTCATGCTGCCGGGTAGCTGAACAGAACCGAGCCTGAACGAAACCGAGCTTATGCATAGCTGGCGAGTGTCCATATAAAATTTTGTAGTAGCTGCTGTGTAGTACATATACAGTATACTGTTAAAATTATGTAAGTTTAAGAGTTTAGGACATTGCAAGAGTGTGGGAAGAGTTTATAAAGCCCTAAAATATACTGTATATGAATACTAAAATAAATATATTGTTCCTACTTCATGGTTTTTCACTTATTGCAGGGGTGTCCAGAACGTAACTCCCACAATAAATGAGGGACTAATGTACCACATTTGGGAAATTAAACATCCATTGACAAACGAACATCCAGCAATCTATAGCAATGGCCCAAACAACCAAAGCCCTTATCCAACATTTGACCTTGATTTATGACCTTGACCTTGAAGCTGGAGTAATGAATATGCTGATGAAGATTCTCAGTCGTCCAGGACATAATAAATCAAAAAAGGCATTCAATACAAGATCAACTGGACTTTATTTGTAACAGAGTAATGTAACTGGAGTAATGAAATGCATATGACACTCTGTCTGGTAGGGATGCACAATATTATCGGCACGGTATCGGCTGATATTAGCGTTAAAGTTCAATATCAGACATCTGCCATTCTATCACAATAACCCACCGATATAAAAGGTGTTGGTTTTGTATGACAACCCAGTGACAAGGGCGCCTGCAGTGGCAGCACAACATGATGACATCACGCATGCCTACCTGATCTGATCATGACAGAGAGGAAAATTCAAAATGTCGGTGGTGTGGAAGTTTGTTTTTCGTTGAGGATGTTGGATTCCAAAGATTTATGGACATTGAGCTTCGCTACATCGGTCCCAGTCGGAGATATTTTTCCAACGTAACCTTACCTTAGTTACAAGCCGTCATTTTCGACGTCATTGAGAAGCTAATAGTCGATAGCACTTGGGTGACTTTTACCAGACATTTGGATGTCGTGTTAGCCCTGTTAGCATGATTAAGTCTTACGGCACAATGGATACCGTATATAAAAACTTTGAACTTAAAAAGGCTGTCCTTCATGCACAGGGGTGCAGAGGATCCCACTCTGCAGCTAGGAACCTGGAACAAGCCTCCACAAGTGAGACAGCATCGCAGGTGACTAATGCTAATAAATAACATTTAACACTTTTCATTTAATATAAGTCAAAGTGCTATGCATATCATATGGCTGTTACTGAATATATGTCACCAGCTCTCACAGCTGTTACACAATTTTTGTAGCAAATACGCCTAAATAAGAGGCCCATGTTCTGACAAAGGAAAACAGATATCGGTATCGGCCAAATAAGTTTTAACATATGGGGAATCGGTCAAAAATTCAATATTGTGAATGTGCATCCTTACTGTCTAGTGATGATGCGTATGTGTTTCAAGTTTCACGAAATTATCTTCAGTAGATCAGAAATTATGGGCAGAACCAGAGAAAGTTTACGGACATACAGACAGAAACTGTACCATGATACATCTGCCTTTTGATGGGGGTATGAGTCGTAGATGAATGTCTAACAATTGCTTTCTAAGAGTTTCAATAAACATGAGTAAAAACATTATTGCTGCTTAACTTTTGGCAGCGAGCGAAAATAAGTTCACATATTACTGGTACAAATAGGGATGCACCGATCCACTTTTTTTATTTTTTATTTTTTACTTCTGATCCGATCCGATACCTAAATCTGGATATCGGCCGATACCGATCCTGTTCCGATATCATCGTCATCATTGAGTTTATATGAAGCTGTAATAATCTCCTCTCAAGTACAATTTGTACAAATATATGCATGCATGTCCAAAAAGGCAACTTGGGGTAAGTTTTATTAAAGCTGAACTATGTAACTTTGTAATGTAGTCTGTAACTTTTCAAACAATATATTTTTAACATATATCTTCACTCTGTCACTATCTACTGACAGACTGATGTTAGACAAAGTAATCTCTGAAAAAACTATAGTCCCCTTGCTTCTCTATCAGCATTTATAAAAACACTAAAAACACAGAGTGACCCGGACAATGACCAGCCAATAAAAACAGAGTTGTTTGTCACGCCCCAACCCACGCCCCCGCCTATCCCAGCCTCAGCGCCGTGGCTCGTTCTCATTCAAAGGATTGCAAAGCGATGCAGGACTGTTTTGTATGTGACATAAATTTATTAAATATCCCTTTCTCATCCCAGAGCTGGACTTTTATTTTGTTTTTTTGCCAAAAGTCAAGTGATCGCTTCATCCTCCACTCACAGGAATGAGGAAATTGATTTGTCACGACTCACGAGCGAAATAAATCATGTCCAAAGTGGCTGGTGAAGCTCTGCTGATTGCAGGGTCTTTTTGTGTTGTTGGACGAGTGATTCATGGTTTTATTATATTTTTTAGGACATTACATTATCATATAATCACATAACTTGGGAGCGCAGAGACAGGACATGTAGTGGGGGCGGAGCATTCCAGACATTCCAGACATCGACTGACAGACAGGAGGAAGTCACGAGCGAATTAAATCATGTCCAACGTTGCTTCGTGAAGCTCTGCTGATTTCTGCTGGGTTTTGTGTTGTTGGACAAGTGCTCCATGGTTTTATAATATTTTTAAAACGTTTTATTAACATATAATTCACAGAACTTCGCAGCGCAGACAGGACATGTAGTGGGGGCGGAGCATTCCAGACCTCCACTGACAGAAAGAGGAAGTCACGAGCGAATTAAATCATGCCCAACGTTGCTTCGTGAAGCTCTGATGATTTCTGCTGGATTTTGTGTTGTTGGACAAGTGCTCTATGGTTTTATTATATTTTTAAAACGTTTTTTTTTTAACATATAATCACAGAATATTGAAGCGCTCCGAGAAGACACACAGCAGGGGGTGGAGCAGAACTCAAGTTCAACAGAGAACGGACTGTGGCTCCCCCTCAGAGTCATATATGGCTCTGAGGGGAGGGAGCAGAATGCTTTCACCTACTGGAAATTTTTCTAAGTCCAAGCGGCCTGCAGAAACTACATAGGTCACCTTTAATGTTGGATAAGTTTCAAAGTTACAATTAAATTATGCTAATACAAAACATCCATCCATCCATCCATCCATCTTCTTCCGCTTATCCGCGGTAGGGTCGCGGGGGTAGCAGCCTAAGTAGAGAGGCCCAGACTTCCCTCTCCCCAGCCACTTGGAGCAGCTCCTCCGGGGGAATCCCAAGGCGTTCCCAGGCCAGCCGAGAAACATAGTCCCTCCAGCGTGTCCTGGGTCTTCCTCTGGGTCTCCTCCCGGTGGGACATGCCCGGAACACCTCACCAGGGAGGCGTCCAGGAGGCATCCTAACCAGATGCCCGAGCCACCTCAACTGGCTCCTCTCGATGTGGAGAAGCAGCGGCTCTACTCCGAGTCCCTCCCGGATGACTGAGCTTCTCACCCTATCTCTAAGGGAGAGTCCAGACACCCTGCGGAGAAAACTCATTTCAGCCGCTTGTATCCGAGATCTTGTTCTTTCGGTCATAACCCAAAGCTCATGACCATAGATGAGGGTGGGAACGTAGATCGATCGGTAAATTGAGAGCTTTGCCTTTTGACTCAGCTCTCTCTTCACCACGACAGACCGGTACAGCGCCCGCTTCACTGCGGACGCTGCACCTATCCGCCTATCGATCTCACGCTCCAGTTTTCCCTCATTCGTGAACAAGATCCCGAGATACTTAAACTCCTCCACTTGGGGCAGGACCTCCTCCCCGACCCGGAGAGGGCATGCTACCCTTTTCCGGCTCAAGACCATGGCCTCGGATTTGGAGGAACTGATCCTCATCCCGGCCGCATCACACTCGGCTGCAAACCGCTCCAGTGAAAGTTGTAAATCACGAACTGATGAAGCCAGTAGGACCACATCATCTGCAAAAAACAGAGAAGCGATTCTAAGGTCACCAAAACGGATCCCCTCAACACCTTGGCTGCGCCTAGAAATTCTGTCCATAAAAGAAAGTTAATTCTCACCACTTATCTGTCCATAAAAGTTATGAACAGAATCGGTGACAAAGGGCAACCTTGGCGGAGTCCAACTCTCACCGGAAACGAGCCTGACTTACTGCCGGCAATGCGGACCAAGCTCTGACACCGGTCGTACAGGGACCTAACAGCCCTTATCAAAGGGCCTGGTACCCCATACTCCCGGAGTACCCCCCACAGAACCCCCCGAGGGACGCGGTCGAATGCCTTCTCCAAGTCCACAAAGCACATGTAAACTGGTTGGGCAAACTCCCACGCACCCTCCAGGACCCTGTTGAGGGTGTAGAGCTGGTCCAGTGTTCCACGACCAGGACGAAAACCACACTGCTCCTCCTGAATCCGAGGTTCGACTATCCGACGGACCCTCCTCTCCAGAACCCCTGAATAGACCTTACCAGGGAGGCTTAAGAGTGTGATCCCCCTATAGTTGGAACACACCCTACGGTCCCCCTTTTTGAATAGGGGAACCACCACCCCAGTCTGCCAATCCAAGGGAACTGCCCCCGATGTCCACGCGATATTGCAGAGTCGCGTAAGCCAACACAACCCTACAACATCCAGAGCCCTAAGGAACTCCGGGCGAATCTCATCCACCCCCGGAGCCTTGCCACCGCGGAGCTTTTTAACCACCTCGGCGACCTCAGCACCAGAGATCGGAGAACCCGACCCAAAGTCCCCAGGCTCCGCTTCCTCAGTGGAAGACGTGCCAGTAGGATTGAGGAGGTCTTCGAAGTATTCCGCCCACCGACTCACAACATCCCGAGTTGAGGTCAGCAGCACGCCACCCCCACCATAAATGGTGTTGGTCGCGTACCTCTTTCCCCCCCTGAGACGCCGGATGGTGGACCAGAATCGCCTCGAAGCCGTACGGAAGTCATTCTCCATGGCCTCTCCGAACTCCTCCCACGCCCGAGTTTTTGCCTCAGCAACCACCCGAGCCGCATGCCGCTTGGACTGCCGGTACCTATCAGCTGCTTCCGGGGTCCCACAAGCCAAAAAGGCCCAATAGGACTCCTTCTTCAGCCTGACAGCATCCCTCACTGCCGGTGTCCACCACCGGGTTCGAGGGTTGCCACCACGACAGGCACCAACAACCTTGCGGCCACAGCTCCGATAAGCTGCCTCGACAATAGAGGCGCGGAACACGGCCCACTCGGACTCCATGTCCCCCGCCTCCCTCGGAACGTGTTCAAAGCTCTCCCGGAGGTGGGAGTTAAAGCTCCGTCTTACGGGAGACTCTGCCAGACGTTCCCAGCAGACCCTCACAATACGTTTGGGTCTGCCAGGTCTGACCGGCATCCTCCCCCACCATCGGAGCCAACTCACCACCAGGTAGTGGTCAGTTGACAGCTCCGCCCCTCTCCTCACCCGAGTGTCCAAGACATGCGGCCGCAGATCAGATGAGACGACAACAAAGTCGATCATCGAACTGCGACCTAGGGTGTCCTGGTGCCAAGAGCACATATGGACACCCTTATGCTTAAACATGGTGTTCGTTATGGACAATCCATGACGAGCACAGAAGTCCAATAACAGAACACCACTCTGGTTCAGATCAGGGGGGCCGTTCCTCCCAACCACACCCCTCCAGGTCTCACTGTCATTGCCCACGTGAGCGTTGAAGTCCCCCAGTAGAACAAGGGAGTCCCCAGGAGGCGCACTCTCCAATACCCCCTCCAAGGACTCCAAAAAGGGTGGGTAGTCTGAGCTGCCGTTTGGTGCATAGGCACAAACAACAGTCAGAGCCCGTCCCCCCACACGTAGGCGAAGGGAGGCTACCCTCTCGTTCACCGGGGTGAACCCCAACGTACAGGCACCAAGATGGGGGGCAACAAGTATGCCCACTCCTGCTCGGCGCCTCTCACCAGGGGCAACTCCAGAGTGGAAGAGTGTCCAACCCCTCTCAAGGAAACTGGTTCCAAAGCCAGAGCCAACTAATACAAAACATGTTTTATTTTATTCCTAGCTTTAAAGTGGATATGAAAGTGATTAAGTGATTGTTTAAAGTTATTTTTTTTTAAATAAAGGGGAGATTTAATAGTTTTTTTCTGCTTTCTGCACTCTTCATTCAATGTTTACTTTTTGATTAATTTGTTTTTTTGTCTCTTTTAAACGAATGAATAAATGAATTAAATAAAATATTAAATAGCTTTACATCTGTTAAGTTCATGGCATAAACCAACATAGACATGTTCCAGTTTTTAGTATTTTACATCGCTTTATAATGTTGCTGTTTATGTTTTTTTTTATATATAGATAATTTTCTTTTAATTTTTAATTAATGCCTTTTTATGATTGTCTACTGTTGTACTGATAAATATCTCCTGGAGGTTAAACTATATCTTGGCTGCAAGTATCATGCTGCAAAATCCTTCATTGTCTACAGCTGATAGCATTTGGTCATTAATTACGATGAAGTTTAGCAACTTCTCGGTAAACATTTGAGCTCCATGACTTCAGCGGTGTGTTTTTCTTGTTCAGTACGGAGCGGGCAGTCTGATTTCGGCCAGCCCCACTCAGTCTGCCCCTCCTCCGAGACGGGGAGACTGAGCGGGGCAGACTGGACGTGGCTGGCTGGGGTTGGGCTGCCTGTTTCGGGTTGAACGAGAAGAGCGCATCGCTGAAGCCCCGGAGCTCGAATGTCCAACGTAAAACTAACTTTACCACTATTTAATGTGGTGCTGTAGCTCTGCAGACATTGCACGTTGTTGTCTTGCTTTGTGGTGTTTCTAGTGTAAAATATGCTCACACAGCAGACATGTTGGTTAGCTTTTAGCCACAGTGCTACTGCACGTTGTAGCTGGCTGCAAACTATGAAATGGATTTCCTGAATGTGAGGCGTGTCTTATTACTCTGGGCTCATGAGACACGCCTCAGTTCAGGAAATCCATTCCATAGTTTGAAGCCAACGTGCAGAGCAGCAGGCAGGGAATCACATGAGAAGTTTCAACAGACACAGACATGCATCATGGATCTGAAATCTCTGCATGTTGGATTGGAAAAATCCAATACGTAACTTATGCTGGTATCGGAGGCCGGACCCATCCCTAATTACAAAACAGCATTTGAGAAAAAAAGCTTTTCAGTTTTTCTTGTTGTTTCAGCCTTTGTTGTAAATCAGCCGATAATGAAATTACAGTAACAAAGCCTCACCTCCTCTCCAGGGGGAAAGTTGCTGTGACACAAAGAGCAGTGGTTTAAGGTGGAGCCAGTTCTCGATTCGAGGGCTGAAACAAAAAATGATGCCAAATTAAGCCAAGTGCAACAAATAAGGCTACTGAAACTCCATGAAAATAAATAAATATACATCACTGAAGAAAACAAATTAAAGTATTCAAGGTGTATTTGAGCAGTGGGAATACAACCTGTACTAACACAATTTACACAGTTTATAACTTTTCCATTTACTCTTCACTAAAGGAGACTTGAGGTTTTTGGCAATAAAAAAACCTCCTTCGTAGGCGAGGAAATCGACAAAACACAATAATGAACAGAAAAAGGAGAACAGACGCAAAAACATTGTCATCCCTTATGTGGCTGGAGTATCAGAGAATTTCAGAAGGATTTTCAAAAACACAACATCCCAGTAAATTTCAAACCCAGCAGAACTCTCAGACAGAGGCTGGTGCACCCTAAGGACAGAACACCTACACACAAACAGAGTGGTGTAGTTTATGCGGTCCAGTGCAGCGAGGACTGTCCAGACCTCTACACTGGGGAAACTAAACAGCCTCTTCACAGACGCATGTCCCAACACAGGAGAGCCACCTCCTCTGGACAAAACTCAGCTGTTCACCTCCACCTCACGGACAAAGGTCACTCATTTGAGAACCAGAATGTGCACATTTTGGACAGAGAGCCCAGATGGTTTTGAGAGGGGGGTGAAAGAAGCTGTTTATGTGAAAAAAGAAAGGCCTTCTCTTAACAGAGGGGGGGAGGGGGGGGGACTCAGGTTCCAACTTTCAAAAACTTATAATTATAAAAAGGTCTGATTCCCAGACGGTTCACACCTGATGAGAACAGAGGAGACACTTTTGTGAATTAGACTAACAAAGACCTTAAGAAACCCCTACTGTTAAGGTGTGACGTGTGATTCGTCAATTTACATAGGATGTGTGTTGTCCTCAGGTATGTGTGTGTTGTCTCAGCTTTCAATTTACATAGGCTTGTGTGTGTCATCTCAGTCTGTTTATAACCTCACTCTCACACAGCCTGCTATTTGAATTGAGAAAGTCTTTTGGATGAAGGGCGAAACGTTTTCTTTAACAAATAAAGTCCAGTTGTTTTGTATTGAGCGCTTGTTCTGACTTTTGAAACAACCTTACTGTGTAATCTAAACGAGGAAATTAAAATTTAATTTATTTTTGGTTAAGAAAGAATTTGATGTGGAAGAGGGAATTTCCAAACTATGCTGGCAAACAATCAAAGGCAGATAAGAAGAGTCGCTTATTTTCAACAAATGATTACCGTACAGCTGAGAGTTAAAACATGTAGAAACTGAACATACAGTATGTTGGCTTTTAGTCAAACATTTAGAAACATAAATCTGATCCAATGTCAGGTTTAAAGAACTGAGCTGCACCAGGCCCTCACATTTATTTATTTATTTATTTGTTAATTTATTCATTTTAAATTAAACATGTCATGATTCTGGTTAAAGAATCTAAAGCCCAGTTCAGATCCAGTACTTGCAAACCGTATGTTCTGGATGATCTGGACAGTGTTGAATACATGAGAACAATCAGAACGGATTTAGATCCAATCTTTCAGGTCACATTTAGAAGTGCAGACATATAATAATCCACATTAGTCTATCAGCCAAAGATTTGTCTTCGGGCACATTAAAGGACCACCTGCAGACTCGATGAGTCTCCAGTCAAACAGCTGTTACCACCCGGGTGTTTATTTCAGCTGTCAGTTTTTTGACAATCTGAGAGCAAATGTTTAAGTGATCTGAGCAGTTTGGACCATTACTAATCATAAAGAACAGTTCTGTTGGGAAGATATCCCTGAATTTATTATTAAATAAATTTAGGGAGGAGTTCCCTCTACAGCATAATGTTTGTTTGATAGATGGGGGAGCTGGTAGCGGCTGGTGAGGTCAACTTTTTGTAAAATGCTCTGAAGTATTTTACTGCAAAGTGTGAATACTCATCCTCTAAGCTGTCTACTTGTGGACCAGCATCAACCAGGAAGGTTACTACCTGTAAGATAAGTCTGATAGGGGATTAATGCTCTGCAGAAATGTCTTGAAGAATTAATAAACCCGATGAGCTGAAATGTTTTCTCCTTTCGGCTGTTCCCTCTAAAGGTGCTGTCATAGCGAGTCATCTTCCTCCATCTCACTCTGTCCCCTGCATCCTCTGTCCTCAATCCATGTCCTCTCTAACTGCATCTCTGCTTCAGCCTTCCTCTTTGGCTTTCTGAGCAGAATATAAAGTGAACATCCATGAGTGTTTCTTACTTTGCCAATGAGCTCTGGTTTTATTTTTATTTCATTTGCTGCCCTCTTTGTTTCTTTTCAGGTTTAAACTACATGGAGCATCTTAGAGCCTGTTGGTGGTCTACTGATTAAATCAGATACCGTAAACACAAATCATTAATAACTATTATTGTGTGGCCTCATCTCTCTTCCAAGCATTTAATATATATCTTTCACTACTAAAGCAAAACAGCAGCATAATAAAAGACAATAAAACTTTACTCAATCAAAAATAAACTGTAGTGTACTTTGCCAAAGACGTATTAGGCTGTTTTCAACAGGATGAAAGAGGGAGAGAAAACTTACGGTTGCAGTCTGAACCCTGAGCATGACATGGCAGATCTTCTGTGTGCACGGCCTCCGAGCAGCGTGAACACTGGCTGAACTTGGACCTGTTCTCACACTCGCCCAGCAGGTGTTCTGTGAAACTGGCTATCTCAACTACCTGTGAACACAACACGTGTCTTTGATGTGGCGACAGAGCAGATTCAAACCGTTGTGCCTTCAAACAGTTAAAAAAGTGACAAGATGTTTGTGAACGCTCTACCTGTCTGCACTCATCGCAGCGCCGCAGCATCGGACACTGTTTCCAGTAGTGAATGTCCAGTCCATCTTCTGTGAACGACTCGTCTTTTTTATCGCAGAATATACACAAGCTGAAATTAGATTGCGAAGAAAATAACAATTCATTTCTGATTGAATGAACAGTGTTGTTAAATGAACACAACTGAAATAAACTGAATTCTATGGTTGTGCCATCAGAAATTGAATTTGAATTTCTCAGACAGAAATCTGTATTCACATATTTTGAAATTTGTTGTTTGAAATTGTATTTCATTGCATTGAGAATTCAGTTTGACAATTTTCATTTTCAGTTCCATAATTCAGTTTTTTGTGTCACACATCTGGGTCCTTGAGGAAGCCATGGAGTAATCGAATGCAGACTGACAGATTTATGTTTCACGTCAGTGAAACTTCCTTTAAAGAAATGTAGGCGTGGGGTTCAGTCTCAAGGAGGCGGCGCAACAGAGAGGATACGATCCACCGTAAAACACCAAAGAAGAAGAAGAACTTCCTTTATGGCGTATTTTGAGCTGGAGCAGTGGCGCACACATTAACTTGATATGAACTTGTGTGCACCACTGCTCCAGCTCCAAATACACCGTAAAGAATATCAAGGTTCATGCTCTATAATCCAGGTTAAAAAAAAATCCAACAATGTTCAGTCAGGTCATCTGGACAGTTTTTGTTGAGAGACATTTTGCCCTCCATCTGGGCTTCATCAGCCTGAGGACTGTCTTGAACCCCTTTGGCTGTGGCTGCTTGCCTGGGAGGAGTCGACGGAGGGAGAGGACGACCCTCAGAAACCATCTTATCACCAGCAAACTGGTTGGTCCAATGTAGGAGTGTACTGCTTAGTCGGGAAGAGTTTGTTTGTGACTCCTCAGACTGACGAAGCCCTTCAGATGGAGGGCGAAACCTCTCAACAAAAAAAAAAAAGAAACTGTCCAGATGACCTGACTGAACATTGTTGGACACGTTAAAGGAACCTATTTTTCTTCTTTCATTACTTCATTTTACATTGCTTTATAATGTAGCTGTTTTTTTTTTCTTTTTTATAAAATTTCTTGTATTAGCTTTTCATTTGATTGCTTTTTATATGATTGTCAAGTCGAGTCAGATTTACAGTATTTATAGCACATTTAAAACAGAAACTGTTTGGCTGCTGTTGTTTGTACCTCATCTTTGTTCTTTGTTTAAAACAGGTCTCTTGTAAATTCATTCAAGCTTTTTTAAACAGATAAGTCACATGGAGCCTCGAAGACTCATTTACAAGTGAGATCTGTTTGGACAGACAATAAAAGTGGTGAAAAATGACACAGGGTTTGGAGACAAAAAAAATCCTAACAAATTTTTGACCTCTGCTTGAAGGTCAAAAATGTGATAATGAAACCGTCAGTCTGCATTCGATTAGTCCGTGGCTTTCTCAAGGACCCAGACGTGTGACACAAAAAACTGAATTTTGGAATGGAAATTGAATTATGGAACTGAAAATGAAAGCAGTCAAACTGAATTTTCAATACAACGGAATACAGTATCAAAGCAAATTTATTCAGTTTCAGACCATTAAATTTAGTTTCACTGTAGTGACATTCACTTTGAAACCAATGGATTTATTTCAAAATATGCAAATACAGATCAGTCTGAGCAATTCAAATTCAGTTTATGATGGCACAAGTTTCTGCCCATAGAAATATTCAGATTAAATGCAAAACCTGTGAACGCAAGACGCAGAAGCAAAGATTTACAAATAATAAATACATAAATGAGCCTTGTGTTTGTATAGTCCCTTAATATCATTTATTTTAATCAGGTATAAAAATAAGTTTTCATCACTTACTTGTCCAGATACTTGACAGAGTGATGCACATTATCTACAGTATTAGTCGTTTTCCTCTGAGGACCTTTGGTCACACCTGCAAAGGAAAATGACAGAATCTGTTGCTTGTCAGAACAGATAGAGTTGGTTTCCTTCCTGATGGCTCTTTTTCCAAACAGCAAGCAAATGCTATAAATACCTCTGGATAGAAAACAATAATACAAACCAAATGTAATTTAAAAACATATTTGTTACATTTAATAGTGCAACATAATGATCTTGTGATGAACTCTTAAAATGTAATACATGAATAAACTGAAGTACAAACAAATGTCTTTAGTTCAGTATAATTTATATTACAACCATAAGCAAAACAAGAACAGGGTATATGCAAGAATAATGAAGTTAATTTCAATACCTTTTCAAGACTTTTTAAAGACCTTCCAAAATAAATTCAAGACCTTATCGTCACTTTGTTTTATTAAGCAACAAATCTTTGATTTACAAAACTGCTGTTGTTTTCAATTAAATCCGTGAATCTCAAACATACAACAGAACTGAGATACAGTGGAAAGAAAAAAGTTCAAAAGAAGAAACTGAACCACGACTAGGTTTAAGAAAATACTGTATAGCTTACCCTGTTAGTTACAACAAGACTCATAGCTAGTTTAAAGTAACTTGGTTGAACAATGGTTAATAAGAAATAAGCACAGTAATCATTACATGTGCCTCAGTGCAGTTGCTTTGCATTCCAGCAACTCTTCAGTTTGCACCAGCTTACTGAGTTTTTCTTTATGTCTCCTTCTCAAGACATTGAACTTGTTGGTGATCAGTTGGGCCATAAGAACCTGACTTTCCCTCTGCCTGCTCTGCCAACTGATCTGCATCTTTTTGCAGAGAATCACACACCTCTTGTAGAACTTTTCTCTTTTTTTTCAGCTCTTCTAACTCAGCTTCAGCGTTTATGCCCATCGAGGCTACGTGCATCTTATTTTTTTACAAAATGTACAATAAGCCTCGCGGTTATTCTCGGCGACAGGCCTCAGCCATTCTTGAAAATCCGGCATCTCCAACCAGGAGTCCGAAAACTTGCATTTACCCATTGTTCTCACGGCCTCACGGCAACTTACTCGAACACACAGACTCAACTTGGAGATAAAGCAGCCGCGCATGCGCACAAGATAGGCCTAGCCGTAAAGGCTGTTGTAACCTGACACTCTAAAATTTGTGCAAAGCAGTTTCAGAATCCTCCGCGATGAGGAAAACAAATATTAGTCATACATACTTTTTGCTGTCAAATTATTTAAAGCTAGAATAACAGCCCAAAAAATAATAATACCACATCAAATCACTTTCAAGACTTTTTAATACTTTTCAAGCCCCTTAATCTTCCCAAAATTGATTTATCAACTTTTAATAACTTTCAAGACCCCGCGGACACCCTGAAGAAACTTGTCTGGTTTTTATCTTTATTTTATGCTACATGTTCACGCTGTGTTAAAGGGATAAAAAAGGCAAAGGTGAGAAAATGAGCTTTTGTGACTTGAGAACTTTTAAAAGTTTTTATATGTACATTAAAGTAACACATCCTTCAGCTAAGAGTTACTCAAACGTGAGCCTTACATCAGCCAATCACTATCCTTTGCAAATTATAGACCTGCCTATCAGACAACTTTAAATAAATTTATTTCTTATAAAAAATATAATATGTATACATACGTGCTTTGGCACCTTTTAGAGACTCTTTATCGACTTTGTGTTGTTGCTTTTTGGGTGGTCGTCCTTTGATGCTTTCATTCTCTTTCACCTAAACATTGGAAAGAAAGAAAAAAAAACATCCAAAAACACAATCCACACGAGAGATTAAATTATATCGGTTTAATGGTGAAGTTGAGTGACTGTTAAGGAAAATATAGGAATTTCAGTGGATATTAGATATAAATAAATGTGCTTTTTTTTTTAAATCAGAGTAACTGTGTGACCACCTACAGTGTGAAAATATTACCAAGTCTGTGTTAAGTCATAAACACAAGTTAGCTATTGTGAAGGGAAATAATGTCACTGCAGACTAATGACAGCTCCACCTACTGTGATGTCTTTCAGGACAGCCAGCTGCTCTTGAAGGGAGTTGATTTCCTCCTTCTCCTTTTGTCCACTTTTACCACCCTTCTTCAAAGTCTAAATGAAAAAGTTAAACGCCAATAATCTATTTGTTGGAGTAACTCAGACACTATTATGTACTTTGCAACCTGCTCCGTTTGCTCATCGTAATACCTTTTTTTTTTACCCTCTTGTAGCTAACGTTGTGTCACGGTGATGAGCAAAACTCAAAAGTATTAAATGAAATGCTGGGAACAGACGGTCACCACTGATACAGCGTGGTATGGCTTCTCATAAGAGTCCATTGCAGTTAAATAACAAAACTATAGCACATTTGTGTTGGTAATAATAAAATAAAAAAATAACAGATCTGTTGTTAAATGTGTTAAATGAACAAGCAGTCCAATTAATAACAACATAATTCTTGGAGGATATTATATCCACAGTATATTATAAAGTAATAAAATGTGAGTGTGTATCTAATGACCATTTGTTTAAGCAAATTACTTAAAGGGAGGATGTAAAATTGGTTTTGGTAAAAAGAAAATTGCTTCCCATGTAATATAAAACCCCACTGTGTTTTCTCACCAAAGCCAGCTCTGAAAACGAAAAGGCTCATCTACAAACCTGTCCTCTGACTTTCAACTTACATAAATGCTCCTATTACGTCTTGCAGTTTCCCTGTTCATCTACCAGCTGCTCCTGCATGACTGTTTTGTTTACACAATAAATGGTTCTTCTACTTGACAGCTTAATGCAATTTTCCCATGATAGACATTGGAAAGCACATGATCTGATACACTATGAGCCCTTACCGGAGTTTCCACCAGTTTTCCATCAAGCTTAGCAAAACCATCGAAAAGAGTTTTGTAGACAAAGTTTTTTCGTGCTGCAGCATCATTTGGTGGAAGGTAGCTTAGAACAGCAGCCCCGTGTTGCTGATACATGGATGAGATGATGCGCACCGCCAGCTCCCGAACCTCTTTGGCACTGTGCTCCAACGCACCTCTACAAAACTGTTAAAAGACAAAAGATTATCTGTGAGCATGACTCGACAAACTATTGTGATTAAAGTTTATATTTCAAATATGAAACAAAGTAAAGGTCTAGGCTGCTGCCTTTCATGTCAAATATTTAAACTATGATCATCTAATGTTGAGAAGTTAAAGCCACGAGAGACAAACATTGTAAATAACCCTACAAAGTTCAGTCAGGTCGTCTGGATGGTTTGTTTGTTTGTTGAGACGTTTCATCCTTCATCCAAAGGACTCCGTCAGTCTGAGGAGCCACAATAAACCAAGGCTCGTCAGACTGATGAAGTCCTTTGGATGAAGGATGAAATGTCTCAACAAACAAACAAACAAACAAAAACCACCCAGATGACTTGACTGAACTTTATTGGATTTTTTACCTGGATTATTGAGCATGAACTTTGATGTTTTGAACTACTTTGGCTATGGCTACCTCAGAGGAGTTGACGGGGGAGAGGGCGAGCCCCAGAAACCATCTTATCACCAGCAAATTGGTTAGCCCACTATATGAGTGTGCTGCTTATGGGACAGTTTGTTGTGGCTCCTCTATGCCGGGTTCCCACCAAACACGTCTTGAGCAGCAAAAACGCTCCCGACGAGCGGTGTTGGCTGCTTGTCAACAGATGTCTGTTCACACCGAATGCGTCTGAAGACGTGCAGTGGGAGGAGCGTCTTTGTCCTTTTCCGGTTGGGTTTGTTTTTTTCAGGTCTCTGAAATGGCGGACGTAATCCGAAGAATTGCTAATGCTTTGTTGCATTTAATCAACAAAGCAGCAGCACGCAGACACCGTGCACAACGCCGATTCTGGATTCACCCCACAATACAGAGGCGTTTGCATTTTGGTGAATTTCACCATCTAATCCAGGAGCTGCGCGCAGACGAGCATCGCTTTCAGCGGTACTTCCGTGTCACCCGAGCCCAGTTTGACGACCTGCTGTCCTGCGTTGTTGGCCGCATCACATAGCAGAGTCTCTCCCGATTGGTTACTGCTACGCGGCGAGCAGCCAAAGTAGGTCAAAGTTCAATTTGTTGAACTCGAGCAGCCGCTGCTCTGGATGTGCCGCATGCACGGAAAAGGAGCTGCCGCACCCTGCCGCTACCTTGCGCGCTGCTCAAACTGCTCAAACCGCGCCGCAGCACGCTGCGCTGCTCCTAGATGCGCGGCCACCTTAGACTTTGCATGTAAACTGGCTGCTTTGGCTGCTCAAAACGCATTTGGTGTGTACCCGGCATTAGACTGATGAAGTGCTTTGGATGAAGGGAAAAACGTCTCAACAAAGAAACCGTCCAGATGGGCTGACTGAACTTTGTTGGATTTTCTACCTGCATTATTGAGCATGAACTTTGATTGTAAATAATGTTATGCACGACCTCATGCATTACTGTGAGATGTCATAAGATGGGGTAGCGCTCAGAGTATACGTTGGGCATGACTCTCAGCTACTAACACATAGAAATTTAGCTCAATATTTGTAAAACTGACTGAGTTATAGTCATGTTTGCATTTATATGGTCAATTAGTTGTGACAGACGTCTTGAATGGGGTTGCCTCTTAAAGGTAATCAGTTGTAGATGTACATCCACTGATTACGTTCTTTATTAAAATCTGACCAGTAGTTCATGAGATATTTTGTTAATGCTACAGAAAAATAAACATGCACACACTGGACTGCTTCAACTTCAGCAGTGGACAACTATAATTTTTAAACTTAAGCAAATTATAATATATGACCAATGAAATAATCAAAAATCAGTAAGGGAACTGCAGTCAATATTTTTTACTCTAAACCTGTTAAAGTAAAACATCATGTAGCACATAAGGTGGGTTTCTGTCAACAATAATTTCCTCAGCTAAAACTCCAGAATCAGGTTGATTGGTCAACAGCTGAATAATTACCGGTAGAGTGGAAAAAAATCACAATAGCATGGCTGCCAGCTACGGAAGCGTAGTGCTGCCACCTATTGAATTTTTTTGTGGGCTTATGTAGTAATTATGTGATACGTATCACGTAATTACTACATACATATCACGTAATTACGTGATAATATGTAGTAATAACGTGATACGTATGTAGTAATAACATGATACGTATCGCGTTATTACTACATTTATCAAGTAATTACGTGATACATATATAGTAATTACGTGATACATATCACGTAATTACGTGATAATATGTAGTAATTACGTGATAATATGTAGTAATAAGGTGATACGTATGTAGTAATAACGTGATATGTATGTAGTAATTATGTGATACGTATCACGTAATTACGTGATAATATGTAGTAATTACGTGATACGTATCACGTAATTACGTGATATGTAGTAATAACATGATACGTATGTAGTAATTACGTGATACGTATCACGTAATTACGTGATAATATGTAGTAATAACGTGATACGTATATAGTAATAACGTGATACGTATGTAGTAATAATGTGATACGTATCACGTTATTACTACATATTATCACGTAATTACGTGATACGTATGTAGTAATTCCGTGATATGTATCACATAATTACGTGATACGTATGTAGTAATAACGTGATACGTATGTAGTAATTACCTGATACGTATGTAGTAATTACGTGATACGTATCACGTAATTACGTGATAATATGTAGTAATAACGTGATACGTATCACGTAATTATGTGATACGTATCACGTTATTACGTGATAAGTATTGATGTCCATCCACATGGCATCAGTCTTGTTTTCCTCATCCACAGGCACCATTACCCATAATGCAAGTTGGTTTTT
>JBBPBX010000791.1:70694-89793 GCA_038048925.1 Garcialebias charrua | reverse complement strand
CACGGGGGGGGCGCCACGCGCGGGGGGCGCACGGTGGTCGACGTGGGGCGCGGGGCACGGGGGGGGTTTGAAGCCGCTTTATTTTAATTTAACCAATTTGTGTCGTTGCATTTAATTTTTTTTAAACTCAGAATATTTTCTAAATAACGAAATATGAAGTTATTAGTGGAGAAATCCCGTCTGGATGACAGCAGACTGACGCTCCTAAAATATACGACAGGTCCGGACCACTCGTAAATTTTGTTCGTATCTGAAAAAAATCTTAGGATACGAAAACATTGTTGAATGCCACAAATGATCCTAAATCACTCGTACGCACACTTTAAGAACAAATCTGTGTGTACGAACGGTTCGTGCATGAGGCCCAATGAACTCTACATCTATGGCTCTTATTGATTTAATCGAAAAAGTTACAACTGCTGTGGATCAAAGACAATACTGTATTGGTGTGTTTGTAGACTTGAAGAAAGCATTTGATACTGTTGACCACTCAATACTTATTGATAAGTTGCATAGTTATGGTATCAGAGGATTGGCGTTACAATGGATACGTAGTTACTTGAAGGAAAGAACACAGTTTGTTCAAATAGATGATGTGAAATCTGAGTATAGCACAATCACATGTGGAGTCCCACAAGGATCGGTGTTGGGACCAAAGTTATTTATTTTATATATTAATGATTTGGTAAAGGTGTCTGGTCTTCTTCAATGCATCTTATTTGCTGACAACACTTCTTTTTTTACTTTTGGTAAGAGTATTGAACAAACAATGGATGTAATGACGACTGAACTTGACAAAGTTCAGTTCTGGTTTAAACTTAATAAATTATCATTAAATTTAGATAAAACCAATTATATGATTTTTAGTAATAAAGACAAATCTATTGAGGTTTCATTTAAAATTGATGGTTCTGAAATTTGTAGAGTCCATGAGGTCAAGTTTTTGGGTGTTATAATTGACGAAAAATTGTCTTGGAAACAACATATAAGTTCTATCAATTTTTTTTTATCTAAATCCATTTCAGTATTTTATAGAGTTAGAAAGCTATTGAATGACAAGGCATTGTATCTGTTATATAATACACTTATTGTTCCACATATGATTTATTGTGTTGGTGTTTGGGGTAAGGCGTGTAGATCGATTACAAAACCTATTTGTGTTTTGCAGAAGAGAGTTATAAGAATTATTACCAGAAAACCTTATCGTCATCCAACAAGTATGTTATTTTATCAGATGAAATTACTAACGTTTTACGATCTGGTGGATTATAATATTTTGTTAATGATGTATAGAGCTCATCATAATGTATTGCCTTTGAATGTTCAGATACATTTTGTAAAACGATTGAGTTGTTATAATCTTAAGGGAACTGATATGTTTGTTATGCCTAGGTATAGGACTAGTTTGAAAGGAAGGACTGCAATAGTTCAGGGAGTTAGGTTATGGAACGAAGAGAAAACTGACATTAAAGAAGCTAAATCAATATTTATATTTAAAAGAAAGATCAAGGATAAATTGTTAAAGGGGACCAAATGTAGGATATATAATTTTTTGTAATGTATCTGTGTGCTATCCAGACCATTTTCAGTCAATTTTATACACAAAATAATGATTAGATAATAAAATATCCCCTTTCTAATTCTGCCAAATTTCACTTCCGTTCAAAACAGGCTGTTTATGATAATGAGCTCGGAAGTGCACGCCCGTCAAAACTCTGTCTCCGCCCTCTGTAACTGCCAGTATCTCAAATCTGTTGTTGTTTTAAAATTAGCCTTTTTTTATTACTTGTTTGACTTACTGTTAGTGCTAGCTTAAAAAATAACTTACCGAAAGCTGTTTGTGTGCGCCGCCATTAGCTGCTCCTTTTTATCATGCCCTCCCGAATCCGAGCTCTTCCTCCTCATTCGGTAACAAACAGCCCGCGTAGCTCCTGCTAGTTGCATGCAGCGCTTTGGTCCACGGTTGCACATCCAATCCAGACAAACGCAAAGAGTGTTTCCAGTTAATTTGTCCATATGAGGCAACCTAACCTCTGACCGGACCGGACCCACACTGTCCTCAAAAGCCAGCAGCTAACTGCAGCCCGATCTCTCCGGAAAAAAAAAAAAAAAAAGATGCCGCGACCGGGAAGCGAACCCGTGTCCTTCGGATAACGAGTCCAATTCACTACCTCTAGACCAACCGGGCAGTTATGCAAAAAGCAGTCTTTCATCGTATAAGAAACAATCACAACCACCTACATTTAGAACGCTGAAGTTTTGATTAGATTTTGATGAAGTGAAAGGTATTCTTAAAATAAATAAGTTGCTAATCTGAAAATATATCGATCAGTGGTGCTTGATGGTACAGACTGTCGTCCCGCGAGTAAGTGTGTGTGTGTGCACAGTTTTCTGCCGGCTGCGCGTTGGGAGCGATATTACACTAAAAATTGAACTAAAACGTAAAAATAACAATTATAAAGTATTATTATGTCGATGTATATATCTAGTTTCACCCCGATTTCTCCGAAACAAAAGGCTTTAAATAAAAAGGGGAAAAAAAAAACGATGCCGTTGACAGGACGCGAACTCTAGTCTCCTGCGTGCCGCTCAAGTGTCGTAACCGCTCGACCAAACTGACAGTTGTGTAAGAGCAGTCCTCCATCATATAAGAAACAAGTCCAAACCGCGAGAGTGTGTGTGCACAGTTTCAACGAGACAGAGTTCATTCAAACAAGGTAATAAAACATTCTGGTTTTACTCAAGATGTGCTGCTGGCTGGAGCAGGGCTGAGCCCATAGCCCCCCCGGGGGCTAAATAAATGAATAAATAAATAAATGACCGCCAGGTCAGTTCCTAAACTGCTCGGCAACCGTGACGTCTTTTATAGTGAAGTGGGTTGAGCCGCACCAGGGGTTGCTAGGTGAGGGGCTGGACTCAGGTTTGGTGTGGGTTGTGGCTGCGGTTTGTGACGTCACAAACCGCAGGAAGTGCAATCGGAGTGTTTCTACCAAAGATAAATAAATATACTTATAGTAAATAAACCACTGGGTGCATTTTTTTGGCCTTAGGACTGTTTCTTTATGAAGTAAATACCCAAATTTGAGTAAAAAAACATTAAAAAGTGAATTTTGAATATGTGGTCCCCTTTAAGGAAATATGTTTAACAAAGACACGAGCTTTAATAGTAATTCTTGTGATTAAGGGATTTAATGAGTTATTCGATTTTCTTTTTTTTGTATTTAATGAATTTGTTGTTTGAATTGTTTGTTAGAAAATAAGAGGCAGATACAATAAGATTTTTTCTTCATCTGCCACCTTTCATTTTATATTTTAATTTTCTTGTTATCTGTGTGTTAAACTGTATTATTTTGTTATAAAATGAATGAATCAATAAATCAAAATCAAAAATCAAAAAATATGAATTTAATTTTTTGTATTCTGGTGACTGTTTATGAAAAGTCATTTCGAAATTACACATTTGTTTGGTTGATTCAATAAAAGGAGAAAATGTGAAATATCGTCTGTGATATCGTTATCAGGGTGTTTCAAAAAATATATTGTGATATCATTTTTTGGCAATATCGCCCACCCCTAGACACCTGTTAAAATTTCTTGACCCCAGAGGTGTGGAGCAAAGGAGAAGGAGGTGGCTGAAGCGACGCGTGGATACCATGTGGATGGACATCTATACTTATCACGTAATAACGTGATACGTATCACGTAATTACGTGATATGTATCACGTAATAACGTGATACGTATCACATAATTACGTGATACGTATCACGTTATTACTACATATTATCACGTAATTACGTGATACGTATCACGTAATTACGTGATATGTATCACGTAATAATGTGATACGTGTCACATAATTACGTGATACGTATCACGTTATTACTACATATTATCACGTAATTACGTGATATGTATCACATAATAACGTGATACGTATCACATAATTACGTGATACGTATCACGTTATTACTACATATTATCACGTAATTACGTGATACGTATCACGTTATTACTACATACGTATCACGTTATTACTACATATTATCACGTAATTACTACAAAAGCCCACAAAAAAAATTCAATAGGTGGCAGCACTACGCTTCCGTAGCCATCATAGATCACTTTATAATAATTGCTTTATGCAACTCTTTTAACCCTTTATTCTACAATTGAACAAGACAATTGAATGAACTGTACTTATTGTGATGTAAAAAGAGCCCATTATGTCAGTGAAGAGTTGCATCACAAAGGCAATACTTCCAGCAGGAAACACAAACATTCAGAGGTAGTAAACCCTGTTAAAAGACCACCCATCCTTTGCTCAACAAGGCTCAGGGAGAGTCTGCCATTATTCTGTTCTCTCCACCAGCCACTTTTCATTTTAATTACAAGAAATTCAATCGCACCCCTTTTCCCCACTCTGGCCCCCACCTCAGAGCAGATCACCCAGGTAACATCAGAAGAAAGAAGGAGAAATGTTTGAACTATTGCTGAGATACCACTGTGGCAGTGGCGTAGTCTATGTGATACGCGGGAATACGGATTATACCTACTAGAAAAGCTTGGGAATTTTGGTATACCCACTTAAAAGTGCCCAATGACATGAGCACATGTCGCGTATTATTGACAATGATCCATGACATGGGCTCGTGTCTTTGTCAACACACATGGAACATTTTAGACACTGACTTGGTTCAACGTGTTTTTTGTATAAATAATACTTTTTTGTATAACTACAGTAATACTTCTGTACTCAACTATTTAATACTTGAACATGTTTTGCTTTGATACTATTTTATAAATTCTATAACATGTTTTTAATACAAAGCCAACTGTTGTACAACGTTTGTTGTACATTTATTCAAATAAAAGCATCAGAGAAATTTTGAAATGTTCATTACGTTAAAAAAATAATAATAATAATAATAATTACATTGTAGTAACTGGTGTACTAAGGTTTCTAAGCACAGTATACCCAGTATAAAAATGTAGACTACACCACTGCCCTGTGGAGCAAAAAAGAGAGCACTTTGAGATTTTTATTAATGAAAAGTGCATTATAAATTGAATTCATTATTATTATTATTATTATTATTATGTAAAAGTGCTGTTAGGCAAAGAAAAAATGCTAAAAATAATAATAATAATTATGGTAATAGGTAATTTAAGGTTCCAGGCAGTACCGTAATTTGCCGTAAGTATTAAAGTGGTATACCAGTACTTTCCTAAGCTTTTAGGAGCTAACTTAGATCAAATATGCAGAGGTGCCTTATACACTAACTGCTGTGAGTTAATCTAAAAGTTGACTGTGAAATAAAGATGGTAGACAAATGAACATTCAATTCACAGGCAACAGCTCTGATGGACATTCCTGCAGTCAGCATGCATATTGCATTCTCCCTTGCAATACCCATGTCATTGTGCAGTGTGATAATAAAACTGCACATTTTTATTGTGGTCATCCTAAGGCACACCTGTGCAATAATAATGCTGTCTAATCAGCATCTTGATATGCCACACCTGAGAGGTGGATGGATCTTCTCGGTAAAGGAAAAGTCCTCACTAACTCAGATTTATACAAAGTTGCTAACAATATGTGAGAGAAAAAGGCCTGTTGCATACGTCGAAAAAAGACCTTTGAGTTTAGCGCATGTAATATGGGAGCAAAAAGAAAAATGTTGCATTTATATTTTGTTTAGTGGTGTATTTGCATGCATATTATAAACATAATCAAATTTATGTTATTTAGACATTGTACTGCTGTTTGGGTATTTGTGCCCTGACAACTGAAAGAAAGAGTCTAACTTTTTGTAATGCGTTTGTAAGATACAGGTAAATGACAGAATTGAGAAGTAATTCATCATTTTATCTTAAAAGATACTGTGTGTTGTTGTATAATCAGATAGGAGTGAATATTTATGCATCTAATTTGGATTTTCACAAGGAAACAGCACAAAAACATTTAAAAAAACCTTAAAGATACAGTATGTGTTTAAAGTCTTGACTAGCTCAGCCAAGGGTGTGTGCATGTGTTTGTGTAATAATAACATATTATTATTATTATTACACAATATGGCTGTACCTTGGTCAAATGTACATATTTAAGGTTTCCCATGGTATTGTACTGAGTTCTCAACAACACATACTCTGAGTTCTAATACATCTTTCAGAATATCTCAGTGGTGCATGAGCTTGCACATGATGTCATTTTCAAAAAGGCTATAACGCCATCTGTTTCATCATATGAATTTTATGAGTTTAAAACTCTGGTATGAAAAGTGGCAGGCAATAGCCATTCCTTCAAGGAATGCTAGGTCTTTAATTACAGAGGGTTTTAATTAAATACTAAAACACAAAATTAATTTATCATCCATCAATTTTATCATTAACGTAATGCTTGTGTACATGTTTCTTCTCCAATTCCCTAAAGTGACAGTTGTGGTATAAAGCTTTATTATCTCATCTTAATCAAAATGAAAATGTTGAAACAAACATATGAGGCAGCTGCTACAGAGGGGTCTGGCTCTGAGCAGGCCTGCCTCAACATGTAAATGTAAGCCGCACAGTACCACTTGTTTGCCTGTGGCTTCAAGACGAAGAGAAACTCAGATGACAAGCCTAACAATTTGCTCTCACTGACACAAGTCAAGCAGAGTCAAGAAGACGACCAAATAGGGGGAAGGGAAAGGAAGGGAAGAGAAAAGAACTGTGTCAACTGGAGCGAAGTCAAGATAGTCTTTAGCTCTGACCCATTAGGTCTACTGTTGGATAGATTGTGTGCACGTATTAGGTCATTGCTGGGAACCAAAAGAGTGAATAGGTTGTCAGTGCCAGTAGTGGCAACAGTCTTAACTGAGTGGAACTTACGGGAAAACTTTTCAAGTAAAGAAAATAGTCCCCAAAAGTTGGGGAAGGACTGGTGTCCAGTTAGTAACTGTCAAAACCTCTATTATAATAAAACATATCGTTAAAGGTGGGAGGCATGAACTGTTGGTGGTTCAGATCACATTTCTGTCTCTAAAAACCCAAGCTAAAAAAGTCAAGACTTCTAAAGAATTACCCCGAACCCACATATCTGTGTTCATCATCATTAGCAGGATAGCTCAAATTATGATTACCGGTACAAAGGTGGTTTCTTAGATGCAGGGGCTTTGTTGTCCACCTCTGCCAGCATTATACCCACCTTGGCTCATTTTGTAGGCAGTCGCCCACAAGTTTATGATTTAATCAGCTGCAGCACACTTAAGAAATGAAGATAGGCAAATTTCATCAGGTTTTGAATAAATATTAATCATCATCAGTGTGCTTTTCAGTTTTTGAGATGTGATATTTTGACTAAAAAAGTTGTCACCCAAAATTCTGAACATGTTTTAAGGGACAGGGCTGTGTCTCGCTGTGAATCACAAGAGGTTGAGAACCTTGAGAAAATTGCAAGACCTTATAAAGATGTTTGGGAGACTCCCTAATTAATGCCACTCACAAACTAAGGTAGTTGCAGCCCAGTGAGAGAGAGCCTTAAATCTGTCTAGAGGCTAAATTTAATTTCTGTATACCAAAGTTTTGTTTGTGAACATAAACAGATGAAGCTGTGAGCTTGAACTAAGCAAAACAAAGTTTGGGTCCAAAATACATCTCTGAAATTCTGCTGTACTATGAATTATCGCGACTTTTGAGGTTGCTTGGTGTCAATCTGCTTTCCAACCCCGGGGTCAGAACCAAACACTGCGTTCAACTTTTATGCACCAAATATCTGACACAAACTACCAAGAACTGCCGGATGGCTCCGACTGAGAGTTCCTTTAAAATGAGGTTGAAGACAGTCTGCAGCCTTTGATATAAATTTATTTATGCTGCATTTTATATGTATCTTTTATTCCGATTCTTAATCTTTTCTCTGCTTTTCATGTTTAATTTTGTAATAATGTTTCTGTGAGTATCTGTAATTTCAAACATTTATCTTCCTATACGCTTTTATTGTTCTTTTGCACTTTGTTACAATGTTTTTTATTGTTTATGTAAAGCAGTTTGAGTTGGCATGTTTATGAGAAGTGTATACAAATAAAGCCGCCTTGCCTATTAAAAACATACATACACTCATCGCTTTATTATGACTAATATATTTATTATACTTGATTAAAATCAGGTTTCTCTTGTAAATGAGTCCCCGAGGTTCAATGGGATTAACCTGTATCAATAAATGTTGAATTAGGTACAGTGGTCCCTCGCTAATTTGCAGTTCGACTTTCACGGACTCGCTCTTTTGCAGTTTTTCAAAGTAAGATTGAGCACGAGGAGGAAAAATAATAATAATTGTACACAACATGTGATTGTCGACTTTAGCATCACGTGATTGGGATGTACTGGATACAATACCATATAGTAAAAAGTTAACGAAAAAATTAAACACTTCAGACAGGCGCCACCATTTTGTAGATTTCTCTCAATAATCCTATACTGTATCGCCATTCATAAGGACTACATTCCCCAGAAGCCAACAGTGCCCTGCCCAGAAGCCTTGTTGCCTTCTGCTGAAATACGTAGAGGGAAAGTTCTGATCTGATCCGAAAAAGTTTGGTCATTTACAGTGACTTTGGCACCCAGTGGATTCAGAGAGCCGCACAGAACCAGACCAGAACCGGACCTCCAGACCCATCGGTGAACCCAAGAACTGGTAGCCGGCCCATGGGAACTTCCGAGCAGGGGCATGCAGTTGTAGGTTTGGCGTTCTCTCTGGAGCCCACTGCCACTACCCCAAGCCAGCAGAGTAGGTCTGCAGAAACTGAACCAAGTCGGAGCGGAACCGAGAGCCGCTGTTGTTCTGCAGAGCTAGTGAGTAAAATTTTGTAGCTACATATAATATGTTGTAAAAATGATGTAGGTTTAAGAATTTAGAACATTGCAAGAGTGTGGGAAGGGTTTCTAAAGCCTTAAAACATGTATAAATAAATACCATACTTTTCGGGGTTTAACACGCTCCTGTGTATAACACGCTTTGTCCAATTATTGTAAATAATGTGGAAAAATCCATAAATAACACGCTTCGGCATATAACACGCATCTATTATGCGTCACCGCTATGCGACGCGTCAGCGCCTCATTTGCCCTGCTGAAAATGGTGGCCACAGAAGCGAGCGAGCACCAAAGGACTTCACAAGTTTAACACGGTAAAAACAATTATTTCTTTGCGAGAAAAAATATATTTCTTAGTTGACATTATAGCACAAGGGTTCCTGAGCTTAACCGTTCCTTAATCAATTCACGAAATGGTCAAATCTGCTAGGTTTTATTTGTTTCGGTTTGACTTCTTCCAAAACAGTCTCGTGCGCTACTAAAATAAATTATAAAAAATTGAATTTTATCTCAAATGTCTTATACAGCTAAAAATTTGTAAATGACCACCAAATAATTACGCTCTGTAAGTTTCAAGAAAATCTGCGGTGTGGTTTATGAGTTATCTTGCTAAAAAAACAGCTAACAACACAGCTAACAGCAGCTACATCCAGAGCAGGAGGTGGGCAGCGACAAAGTCAGTCCGACCAGAGGAGGCTTTTTTCGGACACATGAGCTAGAAACGGTCTGGAAGTGGCCCCCTAGCGGACAAAAGTGGTACTGCACCATTTTTTGCCCAAAATGAAAAACGGTGATATCAGAGCCAAAAATGGCTCTAAAAATATGGGAAAAAATCCATAAATAACACGCTTTGGCGTATAACACGCAGGACATTCAAATGAGTAAAAAAAACTGTGTGTTATACCCCGAAAAGTACGGTACTAAAATAAATATAATGTCTCTACTTTGCAGATTTTCACTTATTGCAGGGGGTCTGGAACATAACCCCCGCAAGAAACGAGGGGCTACTGTATTTAAAATAACATTGTTTCCTTGAAGACATCTCACAAAAAGAAGTATGAAAAGATGGATGTAGTACTGTGTAGCTCATTTACCATGATAACATTTTCCAATGTGAAGCCAGTGTTCTGTGTACCCAGGTCCTGGAGTAGTTTCTCGACTAGCTCGGCCCGACTCTGAGCCAAGCGAGGGGGGAAGTTGGATTTGAAAGGCTTCACCAGTTCACCAGGGATTATCTGCGAGGCCCGGACATCCTTCAGAGCGGCTGTTTCCTAAACAAGAGTCATGAGAGTGAGGAGGAACGACAATGAAATGTACAGTGCTGGAAATATTTGACATGTTTGTAGACTTACACCTTGTTATTAGGTAAAATGTGTACTGTAAGCCCCCCATAAATACCTGTGTGATGTCGCAACGTAATTTATCTTTCAACACAAACATATGGAAAGAAAACAAGTCGTGGCAGATAACTCTAGTACACAGAAGCAGGCTCTTAAAAAGTCTCATTATTCGCCTTATTTCAGTCTCAACAAGTGCAGTGAACATATTCTGAAGATCTGAGACACAAAATTGAGCATTATTTGCTCAACAAACAAAATTTCAGCTATCGCTTTAACAAACCCTCAAAAACAGCCCAAAATCCAGATGGGTTTGGTAAATACATGAGCTACTGAGTTAAAGGAGAAACTCCCTCTTTCCTACAGTCACACACCCAAGTATGCGTTCACTGCAACCAATTCCACAAAGCAAAAGGCACATGAAGTGCACATGTCATGAGTCAGCCCTCATAAACTGTCTTGTTTTGACCAACAGCACATGTGAAAGTACCAGCACACACACACAAAAACTGAACTACCGGTAAACCTTTTCTCTTCTGGTCAACACAAGCTGTAGTGGCTCCTGTTGTACTTAATGAGTCAGTGTGAGCAGTTGGGGTAAAAACAATACGGGGCTTGTTTAAATGTTAATGCAGAACATGACGACATCTCCCGGCTTGTCAAGAACTACAGTATGTATCAGTCAACAGAGTAGGGTGCAGACATTGAGGTGATAATGGTGTTAATCTTGTTTGGTAAGCTGTTTTAATAATCAAAAACTGGCTTTCTCCTACACAAGGCACAATCAATTAAAAATGTAAGGATTCAAGGTTCTTTATTTGTCATTCCACTTTAAGATCTACATATTGCAGTCAATTTTGCATTTTATTTGCACAAATGGTAAATGGACTGTACTTGTATAGCACCTTTCCATCTTATGATGGACACTCAAAGCACTTCACACAACAATGTGTGCCCTCATTTACCCATTCATGCAGCACTTTACTATATATGTACAAAGAATAATCAGAGTTTATCACATTCATACACTAATATGACACACATCGGAGGTAATGAGGGGTTCAGTGTCTTGTCCAGGGACACTTCAGCATGTGACTGGAATTGAACCCCCCAACTCTTGCATTGGAGGACGACTGCTCTAACCACTCAGCCACAGCTGCCCCACAATTGTTTTGTCTGTTTTGTGCAAAAAAAACTTGAAGATTCTGGATACTGTTTCCATTATGCAGCATCAGGTCTATCATTCTTCATGGTGTTTTATAATAATGTGAAAATCACAAAAGCTCACAGAGCACTGTTGTTCTTTTAGCGCCTCCCTTCTGCAGGAGTTGCCATAGCGAGCAAACTCGTATGACAAATATGACTTTTTTTATTGTTAACGCTGGATGTCCTTACTAATGCAACCTGGACTCAAACCTGCAGCCTCAGGCTTACAAGACTGCGGCACCAACCAGACTGACCATGGCCCTGTTTCGAGTACTGTACTGTTCCAGTGTCAGAAACTTAGATGCATTTGACAAAAATGTGGAACTGATTGTTATTGTATTGTGATATATTCCAGAAAAATCAAGTGTGCCACCATTACCATACCTGTATAAAGGTCATTGTTGCAGCACGCAGGCGGTTAGTGGAGTCTCCAGCTCTGGCCAACAAGTTGGGGATTGTCTGCTCCAAGCAGTGTGTTACCTCAGCCTGGCCCAGTCCCAGACCTGGGATCTGCTGGCTCAGCATTAGCCGAAGCAGCTTCAGTGATGCGCAGAAAACCTATAGTCAGAGCCATTAAGTTAAGCTTAAACATTGCAAACTTTCTAAAAATAGCTGGTGATACACGTTAAAAGATAAATTAGAGTTAGTAATGTTTTACTTGAGCAGAAAATTCTGCAGAGAAGGAAATTACGTAAATGTATTTACTGTATTTATAATGGTGAACTCATACATTGCAAGATAACTAGGGGTACAGCATACTCAACAGTAAACGCCAACTAACACATTTCTTACATGAACAAGTATGAACTACATCTGATGTATTTATATAGTAAAAAGTTAATGACAAAAACAATTTTGACCCAGGATTTGATGTCCATGTTTTCCAGAGACAAAAAAATTGAAAACATTTTTGTAATTGAATGCCATTAAACTGAATCAGATTAATAAAACATCAGAAATCTGATTCATCTTCGTAGTAATGGAAAATTATGTGTATTACTGTAGACCAAGAAAAGGTTTAGTGAAATTATTGTAGCAAATTTTCATTACAAACTTTAAGTGACTTCATGTGGGGAATTACAAGGCCATCCTTGTCAAAACTGTTTGTTTGAAAAAGCCAGCTGTGGAGGAGGTGAAAGAGTTTACATCTGGTACAAGGGGGACATTGTAGTGAGGGTGCTGGTGTGAGTGTGTGCTTGTATTTTGACTGCATTGATCTTAGTCAGTCCTGTTTAAAAAGAAATTAACCTGATATATGCTTTAACAGATAAGGACAGTGGCAACAAATGCAGTGTATTAACAGGATTTCACACTTAGACAATTATCTTTAGAGGAAGTGACTCACAGATATAACTTTATCTAGCAGGGCCTTCTTGACCAGGAAGACTGCAGCTCTTATCATATTTCTCAGAACCTCCTTGGGGGTTGATGAGGACACCTCCAGCAGTCTGTTGTGCACAGTCAGCAGCGCATCTTCTCTGTGGCACCAGGTTTTAGAATATGCTCTAGCAACCTGAAAAGAACAGTGGCAAATTTTAATTGAAAGGTTGGAAAGACATCTTTTAGGTGGGCATTGCAGCAGTTACTGACAGAAACTGGCACATGTACTGTACTCTGTATAGAGATCAAACAATATAGAAAATCCATGTTGTGGCATAGGACAGAATGTCTTGAAGAGTCAACGAAATACAGGAGAAAGTAAAACTAAGAGCACATTACCCATATTTTGACCAGATACAGTATTATCTTACTAAGCTCTCTCCATAGACCTCTATTGGAAGGTCAGCTTCTCTCTGGGCTTTCTCTGTCAAGGGTTCAGGCTCTCCACTCATTTCTGGTCCTTGTGGAGTCTTTTGAACGTCAGATTTAGGGGATTGCTCTGCTGCTGGACTCTGGATGCTCTCGACTGACAGATCTTTCCTCTGAAGGGCTGGCAGTGGCCTGTCATCATAAGGCAAACTGGTAACCTTTCACCAAAAGACAAGAACAACAAACCATAAACCTAATGTACGGTAACTAGAAATAAAAAGCACAATACATTCCCCCCACACTTTAAACCATGTTTTAATATTTAATAAGAAAAGCTGCATATGAAATGCAATGTGAAGCTGAGCACTGAAAGACTTTAATGAAACTGAGTTGTAAAAGTCAATAAATATCAGGACACTATCTAAAAGCTAAAATAAATAAATAAAAAATTCTAGCAAAAAAAATAAAAAAATAAAAAAATAACAGAAAAAAAGCACAAGGCTAAAATTAGCAAAACACTATCTAATAACTAAAAGGAGCAAAATATTAGCTAAAATTAGCAGAACACTACCTAATGCTAAAGGCGTACAGCTAAACTTAGCAGAAGGCAAGCTTAAAACTAAAAGTAGTGCAAAAACACTGTAGGTAAACTTCTAAGACAACTTTTCGATGTATTTCTATGGGGAAATTATTATTTTTTTTGTAAATTTGAATCGACATTTTGTTAAATGAATGACTAAAATAGCACAATGTATTTTAAGATTGGGGGAAAAAAACTAAAGGAAAACTAAAAACAGCAAGGCAATGTGATTTCTTTAAATCAATATTTACACAAAAAAATATATACATTTTGTTTAGAAGTCGCTCCTTAAACCTTTACTTAAACTGAAAAGGATATAAATTATTCTGAAAACCATTTAATCTCTGCCTCCGTGACACTGCCCCCATACTTGGGACGAACTCTCACCACCACAAAATAAATGAAGAGTTGTATCATTCAGAATAAGAAAAACCATGTCTGTTTACACTCCCCTGCTCAAACCGAGGTTTAAGCCAGCCAACTCTGTCCCTTGTTCCTCTGAGCCAGCTGGCACCCTGCTGCCTAGCACAAGGCTCAAAGCTCGGCCGTGAGGCCAGGTTGGCAGCCGCCAGAGTCAGCCAACTGTTGCACGCTTTTAATTAAATAGTGAAACCTAAACCTGTAGTACGGCAGGTTTTAGTAGGTGGCGACCAAAGCAAAAAAAAAAGAAAAGCTTATTCTGGTCCTAATCTCCCAGTGTGCTCTGGGCTCAAGTACTACACAGGTTAGTCAGGAGACCTGTTCCAGTGGTGCTTTGGAGCTCGATTACAACAATGCAGTAAAGTATGCAGGAAGAAAAAGCTTTGTTTACACACATACCATGAAAAGAACAGTAATCGAATGAATAATGTTCAAAACTTTTTTAGGTGTCTACGGGTGTGGAACTTGTTAAATAAAGGGAATGCATTTGATCAAAAGAGATGCTTACATCTATCTTGGGTACAGCAGCAGGGGTGAAAGGTGTGTCAGGTAGGCTGCTGTGTTGGAAAACAACAGTCTGTTTGGCTGGCTGCTGATGCTGATGAGAGCTTAGTTTTTCCCCCTCCCTGAATGTGTCTGAAGACAACAGGGACTTGTAGGGAATGGAACGATGGCCTGGAGAAGGCAGAGTTAGAGGAGGACACAGGGCTGGAGACAAACTTGCTGTACTGGTGATCTAGTGACACAGTGGAAAAACAGAAAATAAATGTACTGTAACAATTCATGAATACATGCGCCATCATAAGTTTTCTGGGATCTAATAATTTATCTCAATGCTTATCAGGAAACGTAAGCAGATAATGAGTTTGTTTCATCACAGTCTTGTGGCTCATAAAGTACAGCTGGAGCACCATCAGGAGTTGAGAACTGACCAGTGTCACATCCAGCAGATTGTGGACTTCAAGCTGTTGGAAAACAGTCCTCCTGTACTCATCCATCAGCTCCTTCTTCTTCTTAGCCAAGTCGTAGTCCTCCTTCTCAATGGCACATCGCTTCTCCACATCATATCGAGCCAAACGCTCTCCAACCTGGGAAATCCCAGGACGTAGAGGTAACTGCAGTCTGATACAAGCACAGCTTGCACTGCACTGATTAAAGACAGGTCAACAGCTTTTCACTAAACCATCAATTGGAGACTTCTACATGTCTGACCATCTGCATTTTCTTGTTTGTTTTTTTTACAGACTTTAACTTCATGTCACCAAATCTTAGGAATAATTTTTGGTGGGTGAAATGCTACAATTAAACATTTATTAATGTTATATAGCATAGTAAACACATAGATTTTACCGTGTGAATGTTTCTGGTTTGTGTTAGACATGACATATATTAGGGTGTTCTGTCTGGTTCTATAAAAGCCACATAATGAGTCACTGAGATTTACAAAATGGAAACTTGACAACATCTTCCAGTAAGCAGAAGATGTCATTTCTCTGTAAGAAAATTCCACTGAGCTGAACTAACTACAGTACAGTACTGTATTCGATGGCCAAAAAAAAACTTCATTAGAAAGCCTCCCGAGTCTTTTACTTTAAACAAAACTTCCTGTTCATTCATTGTCATGTTTGGGCTTCAGTACACTATGAAACGCTTGTGTAGCGAAAACCATTAAATGTATTTTAAGAAGCTAAAATAAGTAAATGAGATATGTAAACATACTTGTTTTGCAAATTCAAAGCAGCCTGATGTTTGTTCGGTTAATCTATTTAAAAGAGCAGGTGCTTTGTGGAAAATATGAGCCTTTTAAAGATCAATGAAAGTAAAAATAATTAATCTGCTCCCATCATTTCTATCAAATAATTTAAGATAAAAACAATATATTTATTTATTTATTTATTTATGAATTTATGTGATGGGCTATTGCAATACTTTACTAAAATGTAAATACACAACTCAGCAGTTCTTTTAAGACAGGGGTGTTCAAACATTTTCATATGTGAGCCAAAACTATCCAGATGAAAGGAGTTGTGGGCCACAGAAATATGAATTTAACTCTCAACGTGAACAATAATTTGGAGAAAGGACAAACGTTAACTAATTTTGGTGGAGAAAGAGTTTTAAATTGTTGTAGATCCAAAACAATAAAAGCCTCAAACACACTAAGCTTATATTGTTATTTTTTTTATTTATTTATTTTTTTTTATTAGATTTGTTGGGTCTATGTTTGTTGTTTTCTTGTGTTTGGAATTTTTTTAGGCTATTCTCAACAATAATTAATTGTTATTAATTATTAATTAATAATTAATAATTTGAGTAGGAGTCCTTTTAAAAAGGACTTTTGGACCATGTATGGCCCAAATGGCTAACCAAAGTTCTAAAAACTCGTCCAGCTGTCAGTCGCCACAACAGATTCATAAAAGGTTTGATAAAGTTGATCAACTTGTATGTAGATGACACCACGTTATATTCATTTAAAAATGTCCAGTTTCCCTCTTGATTATTTTATCAACTGCAATATTTAGACAAGTTTTATGAATCATTATACAAAAGTTTCCTTTCTGGTAGAAACCAGTAAAGATTTTTGGTGTTTTGTACCATGAAGTGAAAATAAAAAGATTATGGCCAAAGGTTTGTATTTTGTTTAATATTGCTCATTTTGAGAATATTGTTTTTCATCTGTTTTACTGTTAAGCCTAAACATTATATAAAAAATAATTACCAACACATTTGCAGAAAGTCTGCATCGACCTCTTAAGCCTGCTGGCCAAAACGATACCATTCTTAAACTGCAGCTGTGGGCCGCACAATGTCACTCGAAGGGCCACAAATGGCCCTCGGGCCGCACTTTGGACACCCGTGTTTTAAGAGTTATTTTTTTGTTGTTGCTATTTCTGTTAACTATCAACATAGTATGCAATATTAACCTACAACATTTTGACATTGTAATTTGCTGCATGACTGCTTTCATGTCCACCGTGTCCATTGTGAAGGAAGCATATTTACTGATCTGCTTCCTGGTACATTATTTTCCTGTATACTTCATAGTTCTTTTTTTTTTTTTACTCTGTGCCATTGTGAAACTGACTGTTCTCTCATTTGCCAGTAAATTAAGGATTTGATGAGGTCTACACACATGATCATGTGAATCAGTTGTTTCTACGACACCATGATGCTAACATGTCACACTGACAGTGTGACAGCATCGGTGTCGTCTGGCTACAGATGGGCTCCTGACCGTGTGTTAGTGAGACACCACCACCCAAGTACCCTGACTGCAGCTGTTGAGCTTGTTAAGAATTCATTGTCTGCATGGTAACGATGTACACACAGTAGGTTTGTAACAGGAATCTGAACAATGTTTAACAGCTTCTATTACAAATAGTTGCAGAGCAAAACAAGATCCCTGTAAAAACCCACAGAATTTAGATTAACAGAGAAAATGTATTTGTTGCAGTGAAAAAAAAACTGACTAATGGCACAGATTTAACTTCCATCCATCCATTATCTTTTACCCGCATCTTCCTTTTTGGATCGCGGGGGTCACCGGTGCCCATGTCCAGCCTTCATTGTGTGACAGGTCTCCAGTCCATCACAGGGGCACATTACAGAGACAAACGAGACAAACAACCATTCACTCTCTCTCACACCTAGGAACAATTTAGTTACCAATCAGCCTAACATGCATGTTTTTGGTCTGTGTGAGGAAACCGGAGCACCCGGAGAAAACTCATGCATGCAGATTTAACTCGTTTGTTTAAAAAAAAATTTTTTATTAACCTTTATTTAACCAGGAAAATCCTATTGAGATCTCAGACCTCTTTTGAAAGGGAGGCCTGAGACTGGAGGCAGCCTAACATGCACGTTTTTGGACTATGGGAGGAAACCAACACAAACACGAGGAGAACATGCAAACTCCACACAGAAAGACCCCAGGTCCAAGCCGGGGACTGAACCCACGACCTTGCTGCGAGACAACAATTCTAACCACTAATCCATTGTGCTGCCAACTTTTTCCTACAAAAAGTTCCTTTAATCTACAAGGTATGAATCTATTTTGTATCGTTTTGTTTATTTGTCATAAATAGCAGCCACAGGGTCTGTGAATCCTTCAAAAATAGTGATGTTGGAAGAATAGAAATGTAAATAAAAAAACTTCTTATTTTTTTAAAGAGCAATTAGAAGGAAGAAAAAAACACCTACCGGTAGTTAAACCAGACTAAACCTGTACAGTATTTGGAAATAAAATGCTACTACCGGTAGTTCCTGGAAATATTTTAGACAGAAAAAAACATTTGCATGTTTTCTGCCCAAGCAACATGCAAATTTTTTTTGTAACTTTTAATTACCAATTTCGCAAACATCATAAAATGCTACTAGTTCCTGGAAATATTTGAGACAGAAAAAATATTTGCATGTTTTCTGCCCAAGCAACATGCAAATTTTTTTTGTAACTTTTAATTACCAATTTCGCAAACATCATAAAATGCTACTAGTTCCTGGAAATATTTGAGACAGAAAGAATATTTGCATGTTTTCTGCCCAAATATCAAAACTTTTGATGCTTGGGCAAAAAACATGCAAATATATTTTTTGTAGCTTTATATTAACAAATTTCGCAAACAACATAAAATGCTACGGTCATTGTGCTGATACAGGATGATAATTAGTTCTCTGGACTCAATACATTTGATGTAAATATAATGCAGCCTGTCAGTTACCTTCTGCAGATCTGCAATGGCCTGTTTCAGATTCTTAGCCTCCTCAAAGTTCTCCTGTTGGACCACGCCTTGCTTCTTTTGGTCCAGGAGACGAATGATGTGAGCAACTTGAGGGTCCTGGTACATATCGAAGGCCAAGTCATCGAAGGGGGAGATGGTCTCACATTTTCTGATGCATAAAAAGGCACAAAGAAACATTTGAAATACTTATATATATTATGTGTGTATATATATATA
>JBBPBX010000791.1:49031-69253 GCA_038048925.1 Garcialebias charrua | reverse complement strand
TATATATATATATATATATATATAGTGGTGGGCAACGCTAATCAAAAAATTACATATATATACACAGGGAACCCTCGACTTACACACATATACAGTATATATATACATATATATATACATATATATACATATATATATATACATATATATATACATACATACATACATACATACATACATACATACATACATACATACATACATACATACATACTGTACATACATACATACCTGTATATAACAGATCAGTCAAACTTTTAATCACAAATTCCTAAACTCCTGTAAGGTCTCATATCACGTTATGCAGATGATATATTGATGTGTCACCAAGCAATCTTCTGTTCTTTCAACATAAATGTCAAGTGAGAAAAGTTGGAGTCACTTTGGCTGTAGATGTACAGTAAATGTAAAAGCCAATTTAAAGCAGTAACAAAATTATTTTATTTCAAAAGCCAATCTTGAAATTCTTGTTCATGCTTTCATTACAGTCGACTAGATTAAAGTAATGGCTGACTTCAAGGTGTGCCAAAAAGTACATTTTGATAATTTCAGCTGGTTTAAAATGAATCTGTCAGTCTTAATAAAGACAAAAAGATCTCAGCATATAATCCCAGTTCTTCATTTGCTTCACTGGTTTCTAGTTTCTTCCTGAAAACAATATAAAATATCACTGAACAGCTGAGCTCCACAGTACTTAACAGGCTAGAAAGTTCATGCTCAATAATCCAGGTACAAATCCAATAATTCGGGTCATCTGGACTGTCCAGATGACCTGACTGAGAATTATTGGATACTTAACAGACTATTTTACACACTATGAGCCGCCCAGACCTCAGATCAGCAAGCACAGGGTTATTAGCTGTTCTAGAAGTCAAAACCAAACTTGGGGAAGCTGCTTTTAGTTGCTGTGACCCTCACCTGTGGAAAAAATGTCTGGGAAGCTCAGACTTGTAAATGTGGTCAGATTAGGCACATCTAAGATACCTACGTACTAGTTAATGATTTAAACTAATTGATTTGAATATGTTTAGTATTGCTTTTAATAATTATCTTTTAAATTAATTGAAATTTTGTAGTGTCTGTGTGTGGGTGGGTGGGGGGTAAAGCAACCTAAGCAGCCCCCCTGAAATGAAACTGTTTAACTTTAATTTTGGCAAGGCTTCTTACCAACTTTAAAACAGTGTACTATAGTTTAATTCCTCACCAAAATGGGGAAAAAAGCACTAATGACACCCCCTATTCATCTTTCCCTTGCATCCCATGCAGGGGATGAGACCCTGAGGTGAAACATCACTGGGGGTTGATACAATGAAAAATACATATATTTCCAAGCATGTTTTTTTGTCTTTGCACAGGCCACCACCTGCTTCATCTTCCAGACTGGATGGCCTTGTTGAGCAGTGCTATCGTCACAAAACAAAGAAACCGGGGTTCAATGGCCTAGCCTCACCCCATGTAAGTGGTGTCCGAGGCGGCTTCCTGCTGGGTACTGTTGAGGTAGTGTTCAATCAGCTGCTCTCCGCTTGGCTGGGGGTAAACAGATGGACAAATTAAACGTGCACGTGCATATACTGTACACTTTTGCAATACAGCATGATCTGACTTGGTTTTCAATCACACGCACTTTAAGGAGGCCTTTAAAGTTTATCCACTGGTTTAAGTAATGAACAATCACTGCACATTTCCTAAACTTTACAATAAAATACAGACACAAACATGAAAGAACACACACGTACAAACCTTAACCCAATAATTACTCATTCCCTAAAGGGTTCAGCAATCCCCCTACGGACACTGCTATCACCTTGAAAGCTACTGAAAGCTAATAATTACAGGAGAAAAAACACTGTTCGCTGACGTGGTTTTCGCAATTCAGCTTGAAGGCTGCTTTCCACATACAGAAAAAAAGTTCCTTGTTAAGAACTTCCTGTTAGTTCAAAATACAGTGGAAAAAGAACTGTATGTACTGCACACTACAGTATTCATAAACTATAAAACTTTGAGAATATTTTTTCAAAGTAGAAAAAGGCCTGCAACGTTTACAATTAAATGGTTGTTTCACTTGGTAAAAGTGAGTACCGGTAAGTAGGTTTCTTTTGGCTGCTCCCTTCTTTAGGGGACGCCACGGCAAGCAAACTCCCATCAAAGATTTGGCGATTGTTTTACACCAGACGCCCTTCTTGACACAACCTGGGCTTGAACCTGCAACCTCAGGATTACAAGACCGTGTTGCTGACCACCAAGCTACCACAGCCAGCCATGATAGTTATTTTATGTAAAAAAGATAAACATATTGCCAGTTCATGAACGCCACTTCATCCTTCCTAACAAGTAATCTCCATTGTTGCTATTTTGCTTTATGCATGTACGTACGTAACGCAGTTTACGCCCTCGACAACGTATTTGAAGGTCAGTGCTGTCAAATAATACATCAACAAATCTAACTTTGCAGACAGTTTGAATTTTTGTCTAAAGTACAGTATGTCTGTACAAGAGAACTGAAAGGAATCAGGTTTGCAGCGTACACAACTTTAGGATTATACAAACAAATCTCGACTAACTTAAATTTTAAAACTTCGTAGACAGTTGTTGTCTCAGAGCTTCTGTGCAGAGCTGCTTGGAACCAAAATCACAAGTCACGTAAAGGAAAAAACTTTGTTTTGTTTTGTGAGTGATCCAGAGCAGAATTTCAAAGTTCACAGATGCAAATAAAACTAAACTACAGTAAATACCACCATCGCTTTTCAGTTACCCAACAAAGTATTAGTTTTGCATAATAAAATGCAACAATTTCAGCAGTTCATCTATCAATAAAAACCTAAAATTTAAAAGGTGTGATTTGCTAATTTTATGTTGGTAAATTATTAAAGAAACAATGTTGGTCAATCAAACCAATCCGACTCAGTTAACAATTTTAAGTAAAATATTTACGTATCCAGAGTACACAGCCCAGTTGTTTTCAAAATGGGGACCCCATACCCCTGGAGGTCCACGAGATAGTGCTTGGGGGTCCGCAAATTTTTTATTTTTTTTTCAAGCAATGTAGATACTTAACAACCCGTTATAACGCACCAAAATGCAAGAAATCACATCTACTTTACATCGACCAGTTTACAAATTAATCCCTGTTACTTGATTTGTCTACTGCTATTATGATTCTGTTCAGTTTTATAATAATAATAATAATTTGTCACATTTGTCATCTGTGTATGTTCCCATACTTGACAGACGAAATTGGTCTTCTGCATTTAACCCAACCACCACCAGGTGGTGCAGTGAGCAGCGTAGTCGCGCTCGGGGAGCTGGGAAAATAGATGTGCACTCATAGACATCCCAAGATGGTGTGCCGTGGCTCGAACCTGGGTCCTTCGGATAACAAGTCCGATTCTCTGCCACTACACCATCTTTATGTAGTTTTCTGTAATAATTTGAAGCAGTGGCGATAAAGTTATGTTCATTAAGTGAATAAGTAAAGTTTTTAAGTAGTTTTTGATACAGTTAATTTTCTCAAAACTGTAATTTTTGGAAGATGAAATTAAAAATGGTGTTATTAAGTGTGGCTTGAATTTAAAATCCACCATATTTAAGAGTATAAAAATTGTATCAACGCTATTTAAGAACAGGTCTTAAGCATTTATGTTACACAAGTATTTCCATTGCATTAAAGAGACAAATTGAAGAAAATTATTTAATAAACGTGAGGATTATGAGGTATTCCTGAAACTTTTTCTCCCTGTAAGAGGTCCCTGAATCCAAAAAGTTTGAGAACCCCTGGTTTATACAAACAGAAGTGTAAACTGAGGATAATGAGGGCTGAATTTAGTCTAGTGGCTTCAGTTTTAAGAAAAAAAAAAAAAAGGAAGAAAACTCAATGATAAATCAGAAATAGACTAAAGCTGTGTAAAAAATGAGAGGTGTTTCCTCAAGCATCGAGTGTCTAAGGCAGCACAACAGTTTACAAAGATGATACGCACAAACACGTTGAATTAACAAAAAAAAATTTTTTTTTGCATCTTAATGTTTTGAAAAGATACATGAGTTTAAATAGTTTTAGAGCTGTGTTATTGCACAGCACTTTGGTTAACCCAGTGGTTTTTAAAATGTGCTATACAAATAAAGTTGATTGATTGATTGATTGACTGATTGATTGATTGATTGATTGATTGATTGATTGATTGATTGATTGATTGATTGAGTTCATGGAAATTTAACCTACCGTAAGCTTCTTCCTCTTTTATACTCAAAATAACTTCTACAATTAGACAATTGCTGCCTAATATGAAATGTGTACATGTCATTTCAGCACCAGAGACTGGCTCATGTTGTGTGGACAACTCTTTTATAAATATATTTTCATACCTAAAGAAGCTCTCCTGAACAAAACAATACTATTAAATGGTTTTATTTAATATTAGCCTCGGAAGATTTTTCTACAAACACTTTTTATGCGACTGTTGACATAAAAAGAGATAAAGATACCTGCTGATATGGGTGCGGTAGATATGGGGTGATTTTAGCTTGCACCAAATAATTACCGTAACCTTTCTCCATATGTTCCCGCCACAGTTTCTTTTTACAAAACAGACATAACTTCCAGCCACAGAGCAGAAACAGGAGAACAAGCTCTACCTGACTCTGCAGGCAAGATCTTTGCTGTGATGGAGGTGCTCAGTGGGATTAAAAAAAGCAACAATGCACAGCCTGTTCACCGGAATCTGTGCGAGAAGGTGTCCATGTCTTTGCATGTATTTCTACGTGTGCATGTGTGTATGTGCATGTGTGTGTCGAGAGCCGTCCATCTGCAGGACTATCTGGTTACACTGACTGACTGTAGGCCTTCCTCCTGTTAGATTACATACTGCCCTCCCTTTGTGTCTCATTACTACATGCCTGACACACACATATCTTATACAGTATGAATACATGCCCAATGCTTTGGTAAACACACGTGCAAATATAGACTGTTATATTTAGCTTAATAATATATAATTGAACAAAACGTCCAAAACACTTACTAGAAAGTTAAATCACAAACTTAATTTGCATTATATTGAGTTAATCTTAATTTTGTCAGCCCACTTTTAGTATTTCAACAATAATGCCATCTTTTCACTTAATGAAAGTTATTAATATTAAATCACATATGACAAAAACAAATGCTAAGTGATAAAATACCACCAGAATGTGACTTTACCATCACAGAAGTGTCATCCTGGATTTAATCTGAGCTGATAAATAAAGGCATATTAATGAATTCTAATATGAGTCTCTGTTGGTTATAAAAGCTCAACATCCCCCCCTTCTGCTGTGCAAATGTAAGTTCAGCATCCATTGACATGAAGAGACGTCACCTACCGTCATGTTTAAAATGCTGCTGTCCAAAGAATCTCCCAGAACATTAATGGCAACCAAAGCAACCTGAAAACCAAAAAAAAAAAAAAAAAAACACATGTTGATTTTGCAGAAGCTATGTGAAAAAGAACTACCGGTACGCAAGAATATTTGATGATTAAAAAAAGGCATTGTTGAGAGCTGGGAGTTATTATGGATCTGATCAGTTTAGATATAAAGATAAAACATTTATAAAATGTTATCTTATGAACACGCAAACCAAAAATCTAAATCTAAATAAAATCATTCAGTAGAAAACAAAACATCTTTTAATTTTTTACAAATCTTTTACACAACGGTCACTTTGATTAGTCAAAACAGGAAAAGCAAATTTAGTTGATAACATTTTTTTTCTTTCTATCAATACAAATTCTAATGTTTACTAAGGCAAAAGCAATGCTATAAACCATTTTAACTAAGATTTGAGGTTATGATTGATCATTTAACTAAAAGCAAAGATTGTTCAATAAACAACAAAATGGGGAAAATGCATTTACAAGAACAATTTAATGTTAAAAGATACAACCAGAAAATGTCTTCTGATTATATAAACTAAATGTCAGCACTTCATCTAAATTAGGCCTTTGAATTTGAGAATACAGGTGGCAAAATGAGATTTGTAAAACATTCACTTAACTCCCATGGAATTTTTCTAAAGTGTTTTTAACATTATCTATCTCCCAGTCACAACTTTGTTTAATAAAATAGTTATATATCTGCACGACACGTCACAATAATGTGTTGCTAACATACTCTGTGAGAGAGGTGCTCCTAAGAACTTCGAGGAACAGACATACAGATGCAATAAATACTGTTTCTTATTATTCAGGAAAAGCACAAAGACTTGTAGAACAATATTAGTCATACTGTAATGGTAGAAAACACTATGTTAAATTGCATTAAACACAACTTCATGTTTGATATATAGAGCACTACAAGGTCATGCAAAATGGGACTTATTCTGCTAAATGAGTACCTGATTGTAGCGATTATAACGGTTGTTATGGTTCCCGTGGAAGGTTATTCTCAGATACGTTCCAAAGGCATCCACATGGACTGACTTCAGCTCCCGAGCTTTAAAACCCGTCTTCTCGTTATCTGACAGAGACACATACCTGTTGTGAGAGACCAAGGTTGTTGCTTAATTTGAATTGCTCAGCTGGGAGACTCAAACGACAAGACATACAGTGCAAAATTTAATAAAATAATCCGATTATTTTAACGTTTGACTTGTCAGTTTAACTTTACTGATCTTCCAAAAACTAGAATTATCAGCAAACAAGCATATCATCTTTAACAGAAAAATCCACCTAGCCGTGTTTTTTACAATTCGGAAAACCACAGAAAGTTATTAAAAACAGAACAGGTGTCTGTCTGCTCTGACAGAGTTGTTGTGTAACTGACGGCAGAAACCGGTGCTTGGTTCAGTTTGTTTAGCGAAGTCAAGCACTTAAACAGAGATGACAAAAATGTTGGGGAAATGTTCACTACAGTATTCTGAAGAAAGATCACAACTCAAGAGTATAAATTGAGGACATATAATGAGTGGACTGGGGTCCTAACAGTCCCACAAGTTGTAAAAAACATCTCTACAATGCCCACTTTGCATTTAAAAAAAAATAATAATCCAAAATGTGTATCTAGTTTGATGTAGCTTGCAGTCTAACCCGAGTCTGTGAAGCTGTCCAGGAGGCCTTGAAGGACTGGTTTCGAGAAGACTGTCTCCAATATGGAATTCAACCTTTGCTGGGATCAGGTACTGGTGAGCCAGAAGCTGCAGTTTCCTTATCCTACTTCTTTCCTCCAGCTGGAGGGTGATGTACTGAGGATAGGAGCACAACCTGGAGAACAGACAGAAGTTTAGATTGGTTGAAAAAGAAAAGACAAAATAAAGTTAAAGATAAAAAACAACATACTGTATAAAAATATGTAATGTGTTTTATGTTATCGTTTTGAAAAAAGGTAGAAGAAGAGTTATAAGAGATCCCCTCATTATGTAGGGAGGATTATTATCTAAGGGAGTTTTTCTTTCCACTGTTGTTTTTGTGCTTGCTCAGGATGGGAGACTGCAATGAAGTGAAGATTTAAAAAAGAAAAAATTGCTTAGTTAGATAAGTTTTACCAATTGGCTTTTATAATGTATGTGAATGTTTTTTGTACAGTGCCTTGAGACAACTTCTGTTGTGACTTGGCACTATAGTACAGTAAACTGAATTTAATTTAATTTAATCTACCAGTAATTCCATATTTTATCTTATGTAAATACTGTTATACAGCTAAAAACATTTATCGGTTTCATTTACATCTTTTTTTTGTCCATATGACCCTGTCAAAAAGCTTCAACTGTATGTCTAGATTGGAAAAAAAATGTCTGAAATTATAAGAATGATAAACTTTTGTACCTGCTGGACCTCCAGCCGTTGACTGTGGGTGCATGGACCATGAGTTCCTTAGCACTGAAGCTGTCCTCATGACTTGAAGAGTTGACCACAATGAATCCTATCTTCTTGGGCATCCCTCTGATGGACACTAACAAAAAACAAGCTTTTTGTTACACTTTTAATATACATGAAAACATAAAATATACATGAAAACATAAAATATCAGTCATTCACAATATGTTATAAATCTGGACTGTGATAACTGTTTAAAATAATTTGAAAAGAGAATATGGCAATGTTGTACTACCAAATGACTCACAAATAAGGAGAAGTTTCCAACTACAGTACATGACAAATTTAAACAAAAAAAATTGGTTTTTCTTTCAGCTTCTGTCTTCTGCAGGCTGTGGCACTGACCGCTAAGCTACTGCAGCCCCATGTTCAAACCAAGGAAGTACTACACACTTATATACACGAGTATCAGAATTAATTTCTGTAGAGCTAACGTGTCGACCCCATCACAAGAGTTCAGCCAACAAACTGGCAAATCAACATGTTCAACAGTGCTTTTACTGATTACTGTAGTGTTTCAGCATTAAAGAACAATTTAATTTTAAAGTATTATAGATTAATCCTCTAAGTAAAGTGATAATGTTCTAGTTTAGTAATTTCTATTTTTTTAAAGGATAGAAAGAAAGGAAAGACAGAAAGTAAGACTACAAAATATAAGAAATATACACAAAGAGAGCACAGGGCAAAACACCAGACCACTGTCTACATCTGCAAAGAACATGACAGAACACAGCAACCAAATACATATGTATAAAGAACTTAGAATATTCATGGCTTTGCAGTAAATTTCTATACTATATATAGTACCCATACCTACACATATACTGTATACATACATACGTACACATGCATATACATTCAAATACATATCTACATATATACGATACCTACATATGCATCCCAGCATCTATTTGTGTGTGGTTGTGAGCATGTATAAGTGTATAAGGCTTCTCTAATAGAACATTTAACAGTGACTGTGAGGCAGCAAGACCCGAACCCCAAGACCTGAGGAATGTTAAATTCATAATTCATATCATATGTATTAATATATTAGCATTTTTTCTAAGCAATTCCTGAAATTCTAGGAGACATCCAACTAGGACTAATAATATTTACCAGCCCAGCCAAAATTATTTAATACAAAAACAAAACAGAGGGGTCATTCTATGTTAATTCAACACTTAGTTTAAGAATATGGGGAGTACAATGAAAACCTCTGAAATTTATAATAATCTGAAAGTTTTACTAATCAAATACGTTTAGTGCGAAATTATTGAAGTTTGGCAAAAATTCCAGCTTCAAAGAATAGTGCACCAACATGAGCAGGCAAAGTGAGCCAAAGCTTAAAAATTAGCTAAGTGTTAACTCGAAGCTGTACAAGAAACTGCCAAATGTCAAGGTTTAAGTTAACGCACAGGGTTTGGCACACAGGTCACTTAAATAATATGACATAAACCGAATATTATAATATGAACAACATTCCTAAACAGCACAGGGAAGTCATTTTTGCTGATTTAAATCAAGTTCGGCGGGATAAGGGTTAGCTAATCTCTTCGTCAACAGTACCTGCATTGTGAAGAACATTTCAGCAGCTAAAGAAATAAAAATCAGTATCTACGAATTTTCCATTGCTATTTCGTCTGCAAGTGTACAGTTTTGAGAAAATGGGTCTTTTATTGCCCTTTTCAAAGATACGTTACCAGCAATTTCACCGTTTTGTGGACAGCTAGTAGCTCCATCTCATCTCCATAACCACCACTGACAACAACTGTCAATGCGCATGTCAGGGGCATGCGCATTCGTAGGTCAGTCTCAAAGAATTGTAGTCTATGTAGTTTTATTTTATTTTATTTTGTATGATGTTTTTGTTTATTTGTTTGAGTTACGGATTGTGGATTTCGGAAAAAAGTAAAGATTAAAAAAAAATACTGACTTTAAAACACTCATAATTTCTTAATCCGGAAATGTGTCAAAGCAGGAGGAAGTTAAACATGGAACTGTCAAAATAAAAGCTTGACATGTAATTATTTGGCAAAAAAAGTTCAATTAAACTTTTCTTAATATTTAAAATATGTTTTAAGCGTTTTACTAGTTAATTGAGGTAGTTAAGCACCACATTTAGCATCTAAGAAGCGATATCTTAACAGCGCGTCTCTTGTTTTGAAAATATTGTCAAGGAAGCCGAGTTTGGTTTGGCTGGCTTCTTCCGTTTTCTCTGTACAGCAGCAGCATGGATGACATGGAGAAATGGCCAGAGATAGAAAAGGCAGCGACAGAGAAAAGGCGTGAACTGGTTTTACAGGGCGCTGCTGTTGACAAGAGAATTTCTTCCGACGGCGGTCTGACCTCCTCCATCTATTCCGTCACGCTGCTGAATTATCTGGAAGTTAGTCAGTGCCCGAGTTTGACAGAGATCCACGAGGACATCCAACGTCTGACCAACCTCCAAAGCCTCATTTTGTGTAGAAACAAGCTCTGTACCTTCCCAAAAGTCATCGGCAGCCTGAAGTCCCTGAAGGTCCTGGATCTCTCCGTCAACAACCTGAAGTCATTACCAGTCGGGATCACTCAGTTAAAAGAGCTGAACACTCTCAACGTAAGCTGTAACTCTCTGGAGGCTCTGCCGGATGGACTGAGTCAGTGCTCCAAGCTCTCCGTCGTCAACGTCTCGAAGAACCGCCTGACCAGCTTCCCTCCTGATCTCTACTCTGAACGCCTGGACCTGCTGAACACCCTGGTAGCTTCAGATAACTTCATCGAAAACTTGAGTGGAGAGATTCACAAGCTGTCTGCGCTGAAGGTGGGCAAACTTTAGTTCAGGACTTTTTTTTTTTTATATATACGCAAAAAAAAAAAAAATGGCCGTGGGAACTATGGGTGCTCAGGGTGCTACAGCACTCCTTTGGGAATGACAAGAAAATACTTAAAAGTAAAGAAACAAAGAATAAAAGTAAACAAATTTAAACATAACAAGCATGACCCAACTCCTTATCCTTATTTCTGCCTTTCATGTAAAAGTTTTTGACCAATAGCATTTTATGTTGAGAAATGACAGAGCTATAGCCATTTAGGATAAACTTATAAAATAACATTATGCCCAATCGCATGCGCCATCTCACATGATCATATGCACATAGATTAGGTCTGCACTCAAAGCACAAGTTGGGGATGAGTTTCAGCTACTAAAGCCTGGTTTATACTTCTTGTCGCACGTCTTTTACCCCCGTTGAGTGAACCCAGCGATGACGTAATTGCGTGTGTGTCACCGACCGCATTGAGTGTTTATACTTCTAAAAGAAGTGGGGATAATCCCTCCCTCTTCCCTCCCACTGCATACGTCACGCGCACTCTCACTGCATGTCTTATCAGGACAAACGGATTTAATATAATGATAGGCTCCATTATCTCGATTTGTGAGTCCGTTATCATGGGCGTAGCCAGGATTTTATGAGGGGAGGATTGTTTAAAGGAAACTTTGACCTTAAAATAGCAACACTATTGCTGGCTCACTGGAAACACGTAGGTTTACCGCTCCAAATCTTTTCTCGACTCGGGTTCGAATCTCACCTGGTTGAAGTTATTTTACGTTTATCTTTTATTGGATAAAAAAAAAAGGATTTTGTGTTAACCACAGGCATATTAACTCCTTTTAAAAAAAAAATTTATCCAATAAAAGACAAACGTAAAATGACTTCAACCAGGTGAGATTCGAACCCGAGTCGAGAAAAACTTTGGAGCGGAAACCCTACGCGTTTCCAGTGAGCCACCGAGGCTTGTTACTATTTCAAGGTCCATTTTTTTCTTATGTCGGCTGTTGTAATGTTTGTAGTCGTCCCCCGGTGTTAAATGTATGTGTCCAGCCACTGCAAAGACGGGTATAACGGAGGAACTGGATTGGTCCCGCCAGGATCCCCGCTCCGGACCGCCTCGGCGAGTTTCTCTTCAAAACTATCCATGTCTGTCAAAGCATAAACAAAAACCAGCTTCTAAAAGAGTAGCGGGTAGCGGGTAGCGTGTAGCGGTGTCATACACCATATATGGACATCCAAACAAAAAACGCCCACAAACTTTGAACCAATCACACGCTGCAAACCGCATCGTCCGCGTCTCTGAGTTCTGCTTGGGGGCCATGTACAAGACGGCTGTCACCGGGGGAATCGCAGCAGGAGTGCAGACAGAAGTTACACAACTTTTTTTCACTCAACGGGGGGTAAAAGACGTGAGACAAGAAGTATAAACCAGGCTTAACACACCAAAGTTTTGCTCAGTCTCTGTAAAAAGTGACTATAGCCGTTTCTGTGGTTTGCTAAGATCACTTTGCTGTGACGGCTAGGCCTGTCACGATAACTAATTTTGCTGGGCGGTTAATTGTCTCAGAAATTATTGCGATAAACGATAATATTGTTTGGAATTTGACAATAATTAGTAATTATTGTCAAATTTAAGAAGAAATGTTGGTTAATTTTTGTGTGTAGTACCTTTTTTTGACCACTGGATGGTAGTATAAGAGTGTTTGAACCGAAGGATGGATAGTGAGGGAGCGAGTGAGCAGCGTGTCTCTAAAAAAAATGGGAGGGAGGCCCCTTGACGTGACATGGACTGTCTCTCTTCGGTTCTCAAAATGGCGGACGCTCTGTGTGGTCTGAGCTCTTTAGCATAACATTTTTCACACAAAGCTTTTAATAGAAAATCGGTAAACAAGTTCTCAGCTTCTTTTTGCAGAGAAAAACAACTTTTTAGACGAGGGCACAGGTTTCAACCATGAATTTTGGACCTTTGACAAGACGGAGGTTTTTTCCTCGATATTGGCCTGTTCGCTTAGCTTGTAGCTCAGCTTCTCAGCTTAGCTTTTTTTAATGATCCAAAAACGCGATTTTGGACTGTTAAAACAGATTTTAAAGAGAATGGGAGGGGTCAGTGAAGAGCACTGGAGTATAGCTTTTTGTCATCCAGTGTCTTCAGTAGAAAGAGAGAGAGATGAAGAAACAATAAAGCAGATAAATGAAAATAAGGTTGATCATTTTCATTTGTCATGCGATTAATTAATTTATTGTTTATTGCGACAGGTCTAGTGACGACTGACTCAAATCAGTTTGACTCTTAACACCTGATCAGTTGTGGATGTTCATCTAGTCATAATGGTAGTTTCAGAAGATTTCAGCACACACAGACACCTTAGGTGGCAGATTATAGTTTTATTATGACTATGACAATTTCTCCTTTAAGTAAGTGACTTTACAGAAGTACGGTAAGTACCTTTTTGGTTGCATTCTTGTTTAGGTCGGTACGCATTCTTGTTTAGGGTAGTCAGTACACATTCTTGAAGCACTGCCTGTTTAAAACACATTCCCATGGCCACGAATAAACGTGCTCTTTTCAACTCGTTCACTGAATGTTCGTCCACCTCATGCGTGTCTTTTTCAGGTGCTCGATGTCTCAAACAACAAGCTGACTGAGATCCCCCCTCACCTGAGCGACTGCCCCAAGTTAAAGGAGATCAACTTCAAAGGCAACAAGTTGAGCGACAAGCGGCTTGAGAAGATGGTGAATGGGTGTCAGACCAAGTCCATCTTGGAATACCTCAGAGGAAAAGGACGAGAAAGACAAGGGGACGACGCAGATGGAGGACGCAACACTGACAAGAAGAAAAAGCAACAGCAGAGGAAGAAGAAGGGTAAAGAAGTAGAGGAGCAGGATGAGGAGGAGGAGCTGAACAAGATGGTGGTGAGGGTGCTCCATGTCTCAGATGCACCCACAGCACTCACGGTTAAAGTCAGCGCTGAGGTTAAAGAAGTTCGGCCGTACTTGGTGTGCTGCATAGTCACAGGCATGAACCTCAAAGCGGGGAACGCTCTCAAAAGGTTCCTGATGGCCCAGGTAAAAGTAGAACGTTTCAAATCAGGTTATAGTAGGCCACTTAATACACAACATAAATGAACTGATCAACTGTAATTGTGTTTGTTTTTAGACAAAACTTCATGATGATCTGTGTGGCAAAAGAACTATTGCAACCATCGCAACCCATGATGCGCAGCTTCTCAAAGCTCCACTAGTTTATGGTGTGAAACCACCAACAGAGCTAAAGGTTTGTTGCAAAAGACTCGTTTGCTTTCTAAAATCTTTTGACTGACAGAAAAAATCTCTAGCTTTAGTTATACTTTGAAGATATTGTGTGAATGTCATTGAAAAACATTGAAGTTTTAACCTCGAACATGTCTGTCAGGTTGTGCCGCTGGGCCGGAGGCAGACAACAACTGCTGTCGAGCTGATCAGAAACCTTCATTTGGAGGCTGAGGAGCTTCGGAAGCAGAAGAAGAGGCAGAATGTGTCTGGCCTACACAAGTCAGTACCACCTGTGACTCTTCCCCAGACTGCTGGGGGAAAGTTAGTTATATCTTAGCTGAAGTTAAAGGTCCACTGACATCATCTTTGAACTTTGCATAAAATGTTACAAGATATATATCTTGTATCATTCAACTATGTTCGTTTTTGCAAACAAAATGATAAATTAATGAAAATTCCTTTCAAAGTGAGTTTAAAAAAAAAAAACGTGTTTCTTCACGGGACGTCTGACTACATGCGAATGCAACATCTGTGACGTAGGAAGGAGAAGCTCAATTTGCGGCTGCAATGATAACGCATGCGCATTCTCTGCCAGATCGCCTTTTTTTGGTTTTGTATAACTTGAAAAATGCCGGTACGTTGTGTCGCATTTGGGTGTTCTAATATCATCAGTGAACAAGTGAGCCTTTTCACTTTCCCAAAAGATGTAAACCTTCGTCAAGTATGGAATAAATAAAGCTGCCCCCCCTCGGAGCGCCCTCGCTTCCTGAAAAGGTAAGACAAAAAAAATATGGGTGCAGACCTAATTTAGAACTACCGGTAGCTGTTTCTTGTTCATCTAACTTTCTGCTTCCCAAACTGGAGACAAATCGCTCAAATCTTAACTTAGATTGCTAAATTCGTCGTTTTATTTCTTGTCCGCCATGAATATGTAAAAGGGGCGTTCTAAAGACGTTCTCCCTCCTACGTCACAGATGTTGCATTCGCGTGTAGTCTGATGTCCCGTGAAGAAACACGGTTTTTAATTTTAAACTCACTTTGAAAGGAATTTTCATTAATTTATCATTTTGTTTGCAAAAACGAACATACAGTAGTTGAATGATAAAATATATATATCTTGTAACATTTTATGCAAAGTTAAAAGATGATGTCAGTGGACCTTTAACACAGGATGGATATTACAGCTGACTTATTTCCCAGCAGCTCTAAAACTTAGCATACTGGTAATATTCTAAAGTAGAAGGATTTATATAAAACTAGGGGTGCACCGATAAATTGGCCGTTTGGTTTATCTGTCCTGATTTCCTTATTTTTGTGAGATCGGAGATAATGAGAAACCGATTTTCCATTTTTATTTGTAGTTTTAACAACAATTGTCTAAATTTCATTTATATTTCAGAGCACTACCTCATGGCCAGTTAAAACAAGTTTGTATTGTTTCTACTAGGATATTGCTCAAGGGTATGTTTTTAAATAAAATAATATTGTAAAATTGAAGTTGCATTGTGACCTTATAACACCTGACAGTGTCACTTATAAAACAAATTGGAATTGATAGATCATGCTTTAGAGATCGTGATTGGGGATCGGCCAGAAAACTACAATCGGTGCACCCACTGAAATGTTGGTTACCCATGAGCTTTTTTCTCTGCTGATTGTGACTTTTTGCAGATACCTGCAGCTTTTAGAAGGGAAATCCTTCTACCCCTGTTTAGTGGATGCAGAGGGAGATGTGATTTCATTCCCACCCATCACCAACAGTGAGAAAACTAAGGTATGTGCATGTATTTTCTGACTGAATACCGTTTATATGCACTGACATTGTTGAATGATGTCATTTCAATGCTTTGGACAGAAAACAATGAAACTGAAGCTTAAGAAAAAATATGTGGCATGCATATCAGCTTTTGTCATTAACCAATTTGTCATTTTGTAAGCCACCATCTGTTTTGTGTCTTTTTTGATGACATAATAAAAGTAACGAGCTGATGTTTCATGTTCAGATCAAGAAGACAACCAAAGAGCTGTTCTTAGAGGTGACCAGTGCAACCAACTTGCAGACCTGTAAAGATGTCATGGATGCTCTGATTGTAGTAAGATTCCCCTTTTCTTGCCTTCTTCCTGTTTGTTGTTGTTGTTTGTTTGTTTGTTTGTTTTGTTTGTTTTTTGTTGCAAAATAAAATTTCAGGTTGATGCATCAAGTTGTGGTTTGTCCTGAAGGTGGCAGTAGAGGAATGTCCACTCAGTCATAAATATCACTTTTGGCTCAAACAGTTTGTTGTTGACATCCAGAACTAGCTGTTCACATGATAAAGGAGGACCATTAGCCTAAAAATTGGTCATTGGTGCACTGATGACCGCTTGCTATTCCGCTTGAACCCGTCCAGAGGACCTGATCTAACTTTTAGATTTTTCCACAGCATGAATCAGGATATCCATTTAAAAACGTTTTTACAGCAGTTGAAGGACTGTATGCAAAAAGATTCATGTTTACAACTTAAGCAAGCAGAACATTAAAGATTCAGAGCTTATGAAGGGGATTTATACAAGGGAGGAGCAATTTCAACAACAATTTATAGCACAATGTCTTTTAGTTGATGAAAAGCAATAGATTTGAACAACAAACAACCTACTAATCAAAGGTTTGTGCACTCGTACAGGCTGATTTACCGTAGACCTAATTGTTTTGGCAACAGATAAATCAGTTCCTCGTGAGCAAACCTGTCATCTACCCTTTTGAGTTTGTATCTGTGTCTGCCTTCTAATTTCAGAATGGTCTAAAAAGGGTACATGTAAAACAGCCGGCCTGATAAACTCAAACCCTTTTTTTAAGACCTATTGCTGATTTTATTGTCGAACCTTCTCTTATTTTTAATCTGAGTCTTTTAACACCAATGAAATACCTAAAGTTTGGAAATCAGCTCATTTTCTCACTTTGTTAAAGGGGGGTGAACTAACAGTAACAAATGTAACACAATGAAAGTCTTGTCTGTGATCAATTCACTTAATTTTTAGAGTGGAATAACATTTTATCACTCTTTACAGCGCAGTACTGTTACAATGGTTCTTAAAGTAAAAAATAATAATTTACAGGCTCTGGATTGCAGAAAATATGGTCTTGACCAAAGCTTTTATACAGTTATCAAAACACACAGTTTTGTTTGTAAATTATTTGACCAACAGAACACAATGTGTTCAGGTGGCAGGATCCACCCCTTCCCTTTTGGATGTTGTCAAAGGGGCACCCCAAGGTTCAGTTTTAGGTCCAATTTCATTTTCAATTTATATCAATGATCTGTGTATCAATTTGTCAAGTCCTTCTTACTATTTTGATGCTGATGACACCATTATGGAATAATGCGGAAATGTAACCCAGGATGAGCGTGGGCTAACCTCTGACAAACAAACAAACAAGATAGCTGTAATGGCAGAGGTAGTGAAGCTCACAGAGTTACCTGAGGTATTTGTTGGTGCATTTTTTCCTTATCAGCCAACATTAAGGAGACGACAACAGGCAAATTTTTTTTTTAAAGATACTACTGTATTACCGTAACTTAAAACAGTTACACTCAGGTCCAAATAATCCAACCTGGCCCCAGCCCGCAGCCATTATCTCCAAACCCCACCTGATCCAACGAATTAACAGTAACTACAGGTCTGAACCTGAAAAAACCCTGATGTTTTTAATTACCGTAAGCTTTGACTGCTTATACAACAGACTATTGTTAACGGTTGGCAGACGCACGCACAGCTGAATAAAGGAGGCAGAAGATTGGAGCTGAGGAGCCATCAAAGCGCATTAAATGTTTCCCCTGCTTCAGCCTGCATCCTGCTCTGACATGTCGGATACTGTATTTTGTGATCTCCCCTGTTTGGGTCATCGGCCGCGCGCGTTCGCTGACTGCAACGGCTGAATTGGCGTCCATTTGGGCTGATGGATTGCTGGCTGTAGTCCATCTGAAGCTTAACTGAACGTTTTACCTCTTTCAACCGGCCAGACAGCGTGCTCTCAAATGGCCGTGTGCGGCTGGTGAAAGTATGGCAAGCCATGTTGGCATATACAGTACTGTAATTGGATAATCAGCCGTGGTGTCCCTGAAACATAAAAAAGCCTGACACCGACCCGGCCCACACATTAAGCACATTATTATGGCCTGGCGGTGCCGGGTTCGGGCTAGAAATGACAGCTCTACTACAGAGCGACACAGGGCAAGAATTTACAGAGAAATTCAGTATTTATTAAGAGTGTACGTTTTACGTTACACAACCTAATAAAGGCTTTGTGCAAAACCAGTTAAAATTTAACTAATGGCAAAAAAAATGTTTTACTTGTGCAACCAGAAGTTGCTACATTTATCTACATAAAAAACACAAAACAATGCACAAGTACCTTTAAGCATTAATCTTTAATTTAATTATTAATTGTGACAAAAAGTGGAGGATTTACTTGCAGTTACCTTCGTACAGACAAGCATGATGTAGTTCTTGTTGCTCTTTGTTGTATTCAGCTGCTCATGATGTTGGCTGCTGCCCTTTATCATCTCTGACATGTTTCCAGACTCCTTTTAGGGTTTGGAAAATGGAATAAACTGTATTACATCTTAAACGCTCTGTGTTACGCTGTCTGAGCTGCATGTTTCCCACTGACATTTAACCTTTTTTTCTGATGATTTTTCACGAAATCTCTATGACAACAAAGCGTCGTAATGCAAAATCCTGACAATGTTCAGAGGAAAAGGAAGTACAGCCCCTGTGGGTAAGGGGCATTTCACTCTGGGACAAATTGCCATCTCTGATTGGTTAGCTGGTGACAAGCCTACTGGATTGATTGACAGATGGTGTCATGTCAACTCTAACTTCACAGGGAAAACATAGAGCTGGTCTCAAATTGCAAATACTTGGGATTGTTTTCTTGATTGTGAGCTATCATTTAAAGTTCACATGGCTAATCTGGCAACTAAACTCAAGCTGAAGCTGAGTTTTTAATTTTAAAAATAAATCCTGTTTTTCCACTCAGAGTAAGGAACACCATAGTAGTTGCTACCTTTATGCCCTTACTGGACTATGGTGATGTGATGTACACAAGTGCCCAATGCAAATATTTGCAGTCCGTAAACACTTTTTACCACAGAACTCAGAGTTTCATCATCACTGGTTGTTCACCTCATCACTGTGAGCTGTACTCCAAATCTGGCTGCTCTTCTCTTACTGCATGCATATATACACTGGATGACCATACATATAATGCATAATGCATACAAGGTATTAGTCTCATCTTATTTCTTCAAAGATCTTAGCCTCTACATCTAACAACATTGTCCTTCTGTCGATTCTTCATGTCAAGGTACTGACAAAGCTGAAAACTCTTTCTGAAAGAGTTTTCAGCTTTGTTGCTCCCTCAGCGTGGAACGCCCTACAGATCTAAAACTGCCAAGACTCATCTCTTGTAGCCTTCAGTTCAATCCTAAAAGACCGTGTTAGTAAGACCTTTAAATGATGCAAAGGTTATTATCAGTTATTATTATTGTTAGGCTTTGCCTTGCACCTTTAATCCATTTAAGTGGGTACAATACTGCTTTATCCCATATGAATTGTTTTGATTATTATGATGTGTGCTGTTGACCTCTTGGCCAGGTCACCCTTGAAAAATAGATCTTGATTTCAATGTTTGTTTTTTTGTTTTTGTTTTTTTATCTGGTTAAATAAAGGTGATGATTAAATCAGTTCGTTATTCTGAATGTCCACAAAAACTGCTCACATACGAGATGCATGTAAGATTCTTATCACCACCAAACATGGAAGGGAAGCTTCAGCTGAAGTTAGCAATGAGACCTGTTACTGTATTTGGTAACGTGTGGAAAGTAAAGGCCCCCGTATAGCTCTGCGTACGTCCATACGCAGCTGTACGCACGTACTACGCAGAGGTACAAGCGTATCCACGCAGGCCATGTACGCGCAAAGCTCAAATTTATGACTGCGTACGCAAATGCGTTGTCGCACAATAAACTGCCCGGCGCCGGACTGTTTTGTATGCGACACAAATGTATTAAATTCCCCTTCTTCATCCCTGATCTGACCTTTTTTTTTTTTTTGCCAAAAGGCAAGTGATCTCTTCCTCCTCCGTTGACTCCATGACTGAAATGATGAGAAATGAACAAATTTGTCACGAGCGAATTAAACTCGGGTCCAGCGTGGCTGCGGGAGGGTCTGGAGATTTCCTGGTGTGTTAGTCTGATGTGTGGGCTGCAGGACCAGCGCTCCCTGTTTTGTTTGTTTTTTTTAGAACTTTTTATTAACATATAAACACAGAACACC
>JBBPBX010000791.1:17833-46618 GCA_038048925.1 Garcialebias charrua | reverse complement strand
TATATATTCATTCTTTGTGTGCCTAGAATAAATTATAGTAGTTTATTTACATGATTAAAATTGTCCCTTTTTTATTATCCATTTTTTTAGTTTTATGTCCCTTCTTAATGGTCGAGGAAACTCTTGAGTTAATTTTTTTTGTTTTTTGTCTGCATTATTATTTAGAGGGGAAACAAATTCCAAGGTTACCTTTAAGCAACTTGGGTTTGAGTTTGAGCAGCAGGTTGATTGTAGGAGCCAGGGGTGTGGTGTCGTGAAGAAGAGAGAAGTAAAGTTGAAAATCAGCCGTGAAGTTTTTTTCATTCAACCTTTATTTAGGCAGGTTAATCCCATTGAGCCTCGAGGACTCATTTACAAGAGAGACCTGGTTTCAACAAAGAATGATGACAACAATAGACAACCAAGAGAGGCATACATTTTTCTTTTTTTACAAAAAATTTAAAAAAGTTACAGAAACCAAACTGAAAATTGTAGCATGTCCATAGATGTCCCACTAAACAAATATAAAATAAAAATGTTCTTACCACAGTAAAAGTGTGTACACAAATGTTCACGTCATGTGATCAAACACATAGGGTCAGAGTCTGACCCTGTGTGTTTGATCCCTGATTTCATTGTAACTCGAGTCAGCTCCACCAGAGACGGAGGATCCAAGTTCAGGATTACAACACGCAACAGATCCGAACCGCCCCAAACCCTAAAGAATAAATACAGAGAGTACTCCCCCACCTCCTCAGTCTGAAACCATGCTCTTCTTCAGCTCTACACTCTGTAAGTACAGCTGTTAAATTATAAGTTGATTTTCTATTAATGGTAGTTATTATTGTTCTTTTGGGAAATATTTTAAAACATTTTGTTTTTCAGTGCTGTCAGCGAGCTGCCTGCTTGTACATGCAAGTAATTATGGTATGTGTGCTGTGACTGGCAAATGTATGCATCCATTTTCATGGTAAATTTATCCTTAAACGATTGTATTTTTAGGTGGTCCAGAGACAGTTACCACTTGTTCAGGCGGCATGGCACATCGTCTGAGCTGTGGTATGACATTTATATTTAAAGCAGCTTGACTTTAATGCTGCTTCACCTTCCTGTTTGATTAAATCTGCCTTGTCCGTCCTGTTCTCTGCCTCTCGACTAACAGAATCAGGTGGAGTGATCAGCGTTCAGACCTCGCTGTATGGACGTGCAGACAATGTGACCTGCATTCAGGGGAAAAGCCAAGAACAAATTTCCAGCACTGACTGCTTTACGGAGGGCGCCACTGATATAGTCAAGAAAAGGTATGATGGTGTGGGCAGTGTGTAATTCTGTTTACTTTTATACGCCGATTGAAGTCCGTATGATGGCACGTCCTTCATCCCTAAACCTCTTCTCCGGCCCTTAACTTCTGATCTGCTCAAGATCATGTAACAAAACTTCATCAATACTTATGCATAATCACCAAGCAGAGTGTCACATACACTTTTCATCACACCTGATTCAAGGTCACAAACCAAGGTCAAATATACAAGGTCTTCGCTTGTCCAGGCCATTGCTATAGATTTCAGTATTTTTATATAATAGTTTGTCTGCAAGGTTCAAGGTTCTTTATTGTGTCGTTTCACCTGTTGGTACATGAGGTGGTACAAAATTGTGTGCTTAAGGTCCCAGTTGCACCCAAAATGACAAAAATATAAAGTATAAAAAAAGAAACACTATACAAGGATAAGATATACACTAAATGATAATATAATATAAAACTGTGTTTTAAACAGCAGCCTGAACATGAGGCTTTTTTTTTGTGAGCAGATGGGTGTGACTACAGCAGCAGGTAAGAAATCAGCAGCATGGATAATCAGCAACACAATGTCAATATGTACGGGTTTTAATGTGGACTCAGACGTTTAGGGTCTTTTGGATGGAGTCTGATGGTCTTGTAAGGTCTTGTGATGAAATGTTTTTCTCCTGCCTGTGATATGATGTCTTCTACTGCATGTGATGTGATGTTTTTCTCCTGCATGTCCCTGAAGAGACTTACGTGCACATAATTGGAATGTGTTTACCGGGCCCTATAGCTTAAATAAAACCAGATGTGCTAAGTTGCCTCACAGACTTCAAGAACATACGTGCACAAGATTAGAATGTGTTTACATGTTCCTTGGCCTGAGTGGAAACACATGTTCGCTTGACTCCAGAAGGCACGAATGAGCGTTCTAAAGCTCACAAGCAGCACAGAGAAAAAGAGGAGGGAGGAAAAAGCTCACAGTATCATGAGGATCTCAGCTATAATGCTCTACATGTAATTCTAGAAAAACGGTTCATCTAAAAGCATAATAAAAAAGATAATCAGAGTTGAAAATTAACTAGTTGCAATTGTAACAATTTATAATGCTGTATGTTGTATGAAATGTTATGTAATGTTTTACAGTGATGTTTCACAGTGCTACACGTGGAAGTGACTCCTTAATACCAATACCTTAATACTGTACTCCTTAATACCAATATCAGCTCATACATATACTGTGTACATAAACTTCATATGCTGCTTTTTTACTCTATTACAAATGTCAATGCCAGAACCTTCATTTTATTTTATAGATATACTTTTTATACTTTTATACTACTATGCAAAAACTCAGGACAGTACTGTATTACGCTTTTATTATTTCATTTTATGCTTGTGTTTATTAAATGTTTTAGTGTTGGTGTAACTTTTTATACTTTTATACTACTATACAAAAACTCAGGACAGTATTACACTTTTATTATTTAATTTTATGCTTATGTTTATTAAATGTTTTAGTGTTTAAATGGTTACTCTTGCACCGAAGGGACTGAGAGAAATGCAATTTCTATCCTGTGTATGTCCTGTACATATTGCAGTTTTGACAATAAAGTTGACTTTGACTTGACTTTTGACCTAATGACCCAAACTCAGTGACCCGACAGAGGGAGAACAACAACAACAGTGGTTCTAAGTAGACGTAGCATGTTAAGCCTGAACAGGTCCAAGTTGGATCGAGAAGTCTAAGATGAAAGTAACACCCTGTTTTAATTTAATATACACTAAATGATAATAATATAAAACAGTGTTTTAAACAGCAGCCTGAACATGAGTGTTTTGTGAGCAGATGGGTCACAAAACTCACTAGGTGTAGTCACTACAGTAGCTTAAGGTAAGAAATCAGCAGCATGGATAATCAGCAACACAGATAAAGTGATATATCACCAATCAAAGTGGCTTTACAGTGATTCTTCTGGTTAGGGATTTATGAATCTAACAGCTTCAGGGTAGAAGCTCTTCCTCAATGGTTCTACACATAATGCTCCGCAGCCTCCTGCCATGTTCAGGCTGCAATTTAATACACCATATTATTTTACATTATTATTGTTTAGCATCTTAGATCTGTTACTGTTTATTTTTATACGTTATACTTGTTATTTTTGGGTGTAACTGGGACCTTGAATACACAATTTCATTCCACCTTATGTACCATGTGATTTGAATGACAATAACCTTGAACCTTGTCTGAGGGGAGCGGGAGTGTGTGCTGGGTGAGTGGGGTCCTGCAAGTGTTGTTAGGTCAGTGTAAATGTAATCTGGTTTTGTGTTTTCTCCCTTCTGTTGCACTACATGTGATGAAACGAGATTGTGTACACAGGGTCCCAGTTGTTGGATGTAACTGGGACCCTGTGTACATAATCTCGTTTCATCACGTGGTGCAAATGACAAGATTCTCTGACTCTCTGACTTCAGATGTAATGGAAAAAAGGTGTGTGAACTGAACTCAGTCATCTACCCAGTAACTGATTCCTGCTGGTACACTGCCAAGTATTTGCAGACCACCTACACCTGCATCCCAGCTAGTGAGTTTAAGTTCAAACCTAAATACAAAACAGACATTCTTCTTTGTTTTTACTGGGCAGCTGTGGCTGAGTGGTATAGAGCAGTCCTCCAATGCAAAAGTTGGGGGTTCAATTCTACCAGCAGTCACATGCTTAAGTGTCCCTGGGCAACACACACAACCCCTCATTGATGTGTGTTCCATCGATGTATGAATGTGATAAAGCTCTGATTATTCTTTGTAATAATAATAATAATAATAATAATAATGAGTTCAATTTATAACGCGCTTTTCATTAGTGAAAATCTCAAAGCGCTATACACATTGAATGCTACACATGTTCATACACCGGTAGCGGCAGACTACCATGCAAGGTGCTTTCCAGTCCTACCGGGAGCAACTCGGGGTTAAGTGTCTTGCCCAAGGACACAACAACACATGGTGTGGGGAACCGGGATTCGAACCGCCAACCTTCCGATCGGGGGACGACTGCCATTACCACTAAGCCACGGCCGCCCCCTTGTAGAGATCTAGTAGAGTTCTGTATGAATGAGTACGGTAAATGAGGGCACAGATTGTGTTGTAAAGAGGTTTGAGTAAGATAGAAAAGCACTATGAAAGTACAGTCCATTTACTGTATTTAACAGAGGCGTTACTCATATTCTGCATGAAAAGATTTATTAGTATTGTACAATCAGGTCATTTTTCATTAGTTTAATGTAAATAAATCAGGACAAAGAAAAAATATAACTGCTTAATGTCATTTGTGCTACTTCTTCAGTTCACCGTGTAATATGTGAGCACTCTTTGGCACACCTGCAGTGTGGTAAGATCTCATTTTCTCTATTTTACACATGATTTACATTTCAAACAAGCACATTTTTATATCTCTACCATTCTTTCTGTTTCCATTGTCAGCTGAAGGACTGGTTCTCTCTGTCTACGGAGCCGATTATGGACGCCGAGACAAGACCACTTGCATCTTTGGTCACCCGGACTCTCAGCTCCAAAACACAGTCTGCTCAAGCCCCACCAGCAAGGTTGCAGAAAGGTAGATGTTTCTGGACTTTGCAAGCTCATAGACAGTCGGTGCATTTACTTTTGTGATGGCAGCGTCTTGAAATTGTAAGGTGATGTCATACGGTAGTCTTCAGGTTTAATCACATCTGTTTTCACGTTTGTTTCTCCGCAGCTGTCAGGGCAAAAACAGCTGTGTTATCTACGCCTCAAACTCAGAGTTTCAAGACCCCTGTGAAGGAACTTTCAAATACCTGGAGGTGGCTTACGCTTGTCAGTGTAAGAACACCGGATCTATTTCACATCAAACCATAGATTATCTAACAAAAATACGACATTATGTTTATTATGTATGTAAAGTATTGTGATTAAATGTTTTAGCTTTACTGATTAGATGTAAAATGCTATTTTAACCAGCCTACTGATAATTTTAAATGTTTTATTTTGTTTTTTGCAGTTCCTGATGCCGCTCCAGACCAGTCTGTGTAAACACAACCACACACTGTTCCTGCATCATCTCAAAATAAACATATTTTAAAACTATAAGTTCAAAGTCTTGTTATTGACTGTAATTTCATTATTTTATTATTTTGTTCACGTTGCTTGGTTAAAAATAAAATGACTGCACACAAGAGGATCTTAACTTCAGTTCAAACAAAATGAGGTGTTTGGTGGCTTGAGAAAGCCTCTGCTAAAACGCATTGTGGCAACAAGACAAGGAAAATAAAAACGGATTCCCTAACAATCAGGTGTAGATTTCATCAAATTTATTATAAAGCTTTGGAGAATAGCCCGACCAACAGAGAATTGCACATTAGTGGTGTAGTCTACATTTTTATAGTGGGTACAGTATACTGTGCTTAGAAACCAAAATACATCAGTTAGTACACTGTAATAATCAGTTTATTTTGATTTCCCTGAAGCACCTCCCTGTAAAGTGGAAGATAATGGATGGATATATGTTACACCCACACATATTATCATAGTTATTTTATTTTTAGTTCAAAGTAAATTGGACAAAATATGAATGTTCTTTAGGCTTGAAGTGGCTCATGGAAATATTAATGTTTTAAATGAGATGTTTTTTTACAGTTTGTGTTTGAAAAAATACATTGAATGTAATGTGACCAAGAATTGTTTAATAAGGGGTTTGCTGTTTATTGCTCTCAAAGAATTTGAAGGAACACGTTTTTCAGAGATGAATTTGACCAAAAAGCACAACTTCTACATAATAATAAAAATAATAATAATGAATTCAATTTATAACGCACTTTTCATTAGTGAAAATCTCAAAGTGCTACACATATATTGAATGCTACACACATTCATACACCGGTAGCGGCAGACTACCATGCAAGGTGCTTTCCAGTCTTACCGGGAGCAACTCGGGGTTAAGTGTCTTGCCCAAGGACACAACAACACATGGTGTGGGGAACCGGGATTCGAACCGCCAACCTTCCGATCGTGGGACGGCTGCCATTACCACTACGCCACGGCCGCATCATCAATGTTCTGGACATGTAAAATTAAATTAGAGATGTTTGGCAGCAACGCACAGATGAAATCGATGCCATGTGAGCGTCAGCAAGAGAGCAGGTTTAAAAATTTCACCAGCCCTTTAAGCAAAACTTAATACCAAATCAAATGTTATTTTGTGACAAATTAATGTAAATGTCTGATCAGATCCTCGGGAGAAGATGCCAGCAGAATCTGTAGCTCCTGTAGATAAATTGTCAGTAATGTTTTTCTCATAGTTAATACAGATGCTGAATAAAAATATCTATTAGGACTAAAGGACTTTAAGCAACTGCTATGTTCATGGCAAAAACCAACACAGACATGTTCCTGATTTTAGTATTTTTACATCGCTTTATAACATAGCTTTAAAAAAAATATTCTTCCATTTACTGGTACAGTACTTTTCATTTTATAAGCTTTTATGACTGTCTACTCTTGTCATTTGTGTTCGTTTATTACAGGTCAATTGTAAATGAGTCTAGGCTCAATGACACTAACCTGTAGAAATAAAGGTTATTTTTAAAATTATTTTTAAGTTAAATTGTTATAAAACTTGTGTAGTCAATCAAACAGTCTAAAGTCTATTGTTGAAACAATGCTTATAAGTTTAAGGAATACTTTTATCATTCAATGGCTTTTTCTAATTCTGGTGTATTTTAACAGGTTCTTAAACATCTTTGTTTACCTACATACCGGTAAGTAAACAATTGAGTCAACAATTATTTTGAAGAGCAACAACAGCTCTCTCCTTGTGTGTGAATAGAGCAGCTGTTTCTGTCAAGAGACAAGCATCCACTGATTGCATGTGAACATCTTTTTCTGGTTGTCAGCAGCAGACTGGTTGGTCCACAATGACAAGGAGCTTCTTATAAGACAGTTATCTTGCAGTGTTTCAGACTGAAGAAGTCTTTAGGATAAAAGACCAAAACGTTTGAATAAAGAAGAATCCGTTCAGATGACCCAACTTAATCTGGTTAGATTATCAAAAATATATCAAATAGCCAACATTAAGACAAAGAATACAGGCAAAAAATTAAAAAAATCCAAGCTACTAATAACTTTAGTTACTGAAGTGGATGTTTTCGTGCCGCAGGGCATTTAAAACCCACAAAACAAAGAACTAGCTTTAAGCACCAAGCTTTAATTTAACATAAGCATGCAATGTACTTATGACAGAAACACTTATGACACTTAACCCCGAGTTGCTCCCGGTAGGACTGAATGGCGCCGTGCATGGCAGACTACTGCTACCGGTGTATGAATGTGTGTATGAATGGGTGGATGGTTGGTGCTGTAAAGTGCTTTGGGGCCCCTCATAGGGTGCTGGAAAGCGCTATATAAGTAAGCTCTATTTACCATTACTGTATTCCAAACTGCATTTACTTTTTGAAATGGAATAAACTGTACAGTATTCCACCTTCTTAACAGTCAGGGTCTGAATTACATATTCTCCACTGACAACGTTTAACCATTTTTTTTCCTGATGATTTTTCACAAAATCTCCATGACTGCAAAGCGTTCATGATGCAAAACACCACCAACAATCAGAACAAGCGCTCAATACAAAAACAACTGGACTTTATTTGTATTTTGTATTGAGCACTTGTTCTGATTTTATCATGTCCTGGACGACTGAGAATCTTCACCAGCATACCACCGACAATGTTGTTGGAGGAAAACCAGGCTGCAGCTCCTGCAGGTAAGGGGCGTTCACTTCAGGACAAAGTGAGGTCGCTGATTGGTCAGTTGCTGACAAGCCTGCTGGACTGATGACAGGTGGCGTCGAGGCTCCGACTCGTGCTAAAAGAAATCATAGGTTTTAGTGGCTTGTTTAAGACTGTCAAGATTCAAGGTTCTTTATTTGGCATTCCACCACGTGGCACATGAGGTGGAACAAAATTGTGTACACAGGGTCCCGTTACGTCCAGCAAAAGTATAAATTTTTCATGTTTTTATGTTTATTTTTTGTACTTCATTGTGTGTGTTGCCTGTTGTTTGTTTGTTTGTGCAGCACTTTGGTTGGCCTTGTCGCTGTTTTAAGTGTTCTATAAATAAAATGGTATGGTAAAATGTAAAAGAAAAGCAGTAATAAGATCAAAGGTATGAACAAAAAAAGTTAACTAAAAGTACACTAAGCAATAGTACGGTAGTATAAAAACAAAATGCCGAACATCAGCACGGACATGAGTCTTGAGCAGAAGAGTACGAATGAACACAGCAGCATGATATGATTATTTCAGTGATCATCCTGGTTAAGAGATTCATGAGTCTAACAGCTTCAGGGTAGAAGCTGTTCCTCAGTCTAGTAGTTCTAAACTTAATGCTCCTCAACCTTCCTGAGGGGAAGCGGGGCAAAAAGTGTATGTGCTGGGTGAGTGGGGTCCTTCATGATGCAGGTGGACCTCTTCCTGCATCTGGAGGTGTAGATGTCTGTGATGGTGGGGAGACTTGACTCCAACAGACTTGTGCAGCCATGTTTAAGCCTTCCATGTTTATTCCAAATTTATTCAATATTTTGGTGAATCTAAGGTGAGCTTCATATCAAAATCCTAATTATGGTTTCTTTATTTTTCAGCAGTGCTGAGTTAAAAAGAGGCTAAAATCCTCACTGAAGACAGTGCATATTTATAAATTACTTCTGATTTGATTTTTTTTATTGTAGTTTTTTTTCTTTCTTTTTCTTATTATATATATGTTAATTGTTTTGTATTTTATTATAAAATGAATGAATAAATAAATAATTTACTTTTAAATGATTTATGTGTGATTTCTAAGTGTATTAAGTGCAGCTAGGCTCATTTCTTACCTTACTACTTGTTTAGTATATCCCACACGGCGGTCAGCTGCGCCTCCTCATCCTTCTCCTCCCTGCTCCGCACCTTGCTCCGTGTCTCAGTAGCAGTCCTGCGTCCTTTAGCCACCCACGACTTCACATAAGGGATCGGATTGAACTTGGTCAACGGAGGTCCGACAACATTGAGAAAGAGCAGGTCAGAGATGGTGGCAGTGTGCAGAGAAGCCCGGTTTGGGGTGCAGATCAGATTCAACTGGGAAAAACCCCGTTCACATTCTGCGCTTGATATGGGGATGGTATCCACAGCTGTAAACAGTTCTTTCAGTTCAACACGAATGTCTTTTCCTCCTGATTCTACGTACTCTCTGTGGGCACGGATCACTGCGCGGGGACAGTCTATGTTGAAGCGCAGGCAGAGCGACTCGACCTCAGTCTGTCCATAAAGCACACCTGCATCCTCAGGCCAGTACTGTGGATAAAGCACCTGCAGCTCCTCAATGAAGTCACCATAGTCACTTTTGTCAGGCAGGCGCTCACTGTGGGACAACAAGCGCTGTTCTAAGTTTTTGGCCACACTTAGAAAAAACTGCTTAAGATCTAGCGCTTTGTCACTGTCTTTTCCTTCAGTAAGCGGAACGCTTAGAAAAGATTTGCTCTCAACCCCCCTCTTGCTCATTTCAGAAAAGCGTCCTGGTCGCACCGACAGCTCTTCAAATACCCTGGCTGCACGACAAATAGCTTTATGAGACGAGACTATTGTTGTGTCTTTTTTTTGCAGTTCAAGTGAGAGTTCTGATAACTCCTGCAGTGCATCACACATCATACCCAAATCGTTCACAAAAGCGCAGGAACTCATGCGTAATGCAAGGCCATTGTACGTTTGCTTGGTTACGCCATCACAGGTGGGATCTTCTGATGCCGCCTTAAAATGTTTATGAAGTGCAGGATAGTTGTTCCAAATGGTTTCCACCGTCTTAAAACTGGAGGCCACCCAACTCGTGTCTTTTATCCGACCGATTTTGCACAGTTCCGTGTCCAAACTGAATGCACACTCTCTCAGCTCCATACGGCTCTTGCTAGACGCGTTATAAAGTGAATACAGCTTTTCCATTAGTATTTTTAAATGGTTGATGGTCTCCATCTCTTTCACCACGTCATTTACAGCAAGTTCAAGCCTGTGGGCTGAGCAGTGCCACACAGTAATACGAGGGAAAAGAGCCTGAATTCTACTCGCAACACCACTTCTCCGTCCTAACACAACAGACGCACCATCACATGTAAGTCCAATGAGAGTTTTAGACAAAAACTCTGTGGTAAAATTCATGTACTCCAGTGCGGTTAATAAACTACGCACAATGCCTTCTGCAGATAAATCATGTAGTTCAACCAGGTCAGCAAATATGTTACTCGGTTTGTCCATATCTGGCAGCTGTGTTCTTATGTATACAACAAGTGCACTTTTCTTATTTAAAATAGTGCACTCATCCAGCAAGAGGCTAAGTTTTGGTTCACACTCAACAATTCGATCAAAGAGTTTTCTTTTCATTTCTCCTGAAATGTGTTTCTGGATGTTCGAACATGCAACATTAGAATGCAGTACTCTGCCCATATCAAGTCCGTTGAACTCCTGACGATCAATTTCACGTTCAAATCCATGTGCCGGCCTGTTTTGTTTAGCCTCTTTATATGCAGTGTGAAAGATCCGACTCGTGGTGCTTATCTCTTCAGACTGAGCATCGACTATAGCCTGTCCCAGTGAGTCTTCTTTTGCCTTTTCAAGTATGTTTTTTGCTGTTAAGTGACTCTTGGTCCGAACATGTTCAAATATTTTCTTACGAAGTGCTCGTTGCTGCTTTGTTATGTCAGAGGCAGATGAAGATATTAAACATGACACCCACTGTTTAGCCAGTTTCATTCCACCAGTCTTCTCTGGTCCTAAAGTCCCAACTGCCTTGCACGTTGAGCAACCAAAACCTGATTTTTTCATTAAAAGCCATGGATAATGAGTCTTCTTGGCCTTGAACTGGGCAGCTGTCCAGATTGCTGGGCATCCCTCACTTGACGGTTCTTCTGAGCCTGACTCTTCTCCACTAAGATCACTCTCCTCCGCCTCCTTGTTGTTGTCCTCCTCCACATGACGGCTGCCACGCGGGCAGGATTCCAACGGCTCCTGCCAGCTTGCAAAAGCCTGGTCAGCTCCGCACTCACCGGCCACAACGCTCGCTCCTGGTTCAGTATCTCCACTGTCTTCATGTGCTTCGATTTTCGGTTGTTTAGTTGGACAAGGACAATCCTTTTTTGTAAAATATGACAGTAAGTTCGGCTGTGACAGTCTTTTCGACATTTTGATTGCGGTTGTGAGAAAATGGCGCAGTTGTTTTACGTCATGGACGTACGTCACGTGATTAGCCATCATATATTTTTCTCGTATTTTTAAACAAAATTGTATTAATGACACGCTTGAACTGTAAAACTGATTTGCAATTTTATCGTGCTGTTTAATTATATTTTTGAGTTTCATAATACAAATGCGCGATGACGTTGAACTTTTAGGGGGCGGAGATTTGAGGTTACCCCATGACGCACGTGACTTCCGCATTCCATTCTAGTCGCAACTCTCGCTCTGGCGCTAACGAAGATAAAAGGTATCGTGTTGTACTTTTAGACCACGAGTCACTTTTCTGTAACATTTACAGTAATTTCACCTTCTTGAGTGCGTTTCATTTATACCGGTTTAGTATCAATTATTTTAAGGAAACTTTAGAGAGATGAGGCGACAGCAAACTAAACAACGAGACGAAGTGGCTACGGAAAACATGGAGTTTCTGGAAACAACAGTCACAGATTATAAAAAGGAACGATATCGTTTAAAGGACAAACTGCAACACAACGAAACCCAAGATGCTGCTTTCAACCCAGTAGTTCTGCTTCACAGATTAGGTTTGTATCTAAACATGTCTGCTTTTCAGTGCGATTTTAGTTGTTTTTATTTTTTTTATTAATCCAAGTTTTGACAGTAGTAAAAAAATATAATACAGAACATAGTCTGTTACAAGAAAAAATAAAACAATGCAGCAACTAAACAAAGATATAATACAATAAACAATATCATACATAGGGGTCCGATTATGAGACATAGAATTTTGTAAAAATAGTTCTTGTTTTTCTAAGCTTCTGATTATTTAAAGTAAGCTTTTCAATAGATGCAATGTATGTTTTAAAGTCACATTCTTCAAAATTATTCCATGAGGGGCTTTTTTCACTCCGTTTCATCTTGTGGATATAGTATTTTGCTAAAATTACAATAAGATTAACTAAAGATATCTCTTCTGAAGAGAAGGATGAATTGTTGAAAATCAGCAAGATTTGTAATTTAGATAAAACAATATTTTTTCTAACTTTTGTTGTCAGGAAATGTTGTACATCTGACCAAAATAATACATGAGGACATTCTACGAACAAGTGTTCAATACTTTCACCTTCTTTCTGACAAAAAGAGCAGTTGTTACTAATATCAGAAAATAATCGACAAATATTATCTTTAACTGGGTAATATCTGTGTACAACTTTGAATAAAAATTATTTGATCTTATTGTTAAGTACAGTATATATTTATGAGGTAACAAAAAAAATTTGTTCCATATTTTTTTGTTTAAATAATCCCATCTATATTTACATATGGGAACTGATAAAGCCTCTAAAGCAAGTGTGCCCAACCAGTCGCTCGCAGGCGACCGGTCGCCTGCCAGCTAGTTCCCAGTCGCCCGCGAAGCGCAACCTTGCTCTAACAGCTGACGAGCCGGCTCTCAGCTGTTAAAGGAGACCACATATAGGTATTTAAAGGAGACCACATATAGGTATTTAAAATTTTTATGTTATGTCTGTGTGCTATCTTGACAATATTAATTCATTTTAATACACAAAATAATTCTTAGATAATTAATTATACCCTTTTTAATTCTGCCATTTTTAACTTTCGTTTTGAACGACCGGTTTCTTGAAGTCCACGCCCTTCAACGATCTGTTTACGCCCTCTGTAACAGCCAGTATCTGTAATGTGTTGTTGTTTTAAAATTAGCTCTTTTTTTATTACTCATTTGACTTACTGTTAGTGCTAGCTTAAGATAACTTACCGAAACCCGTCTGAGCGCGCCGCCATTAGCTGCTCCTTTTAGCATGAGACCTGCCGAATCCGAAGCTAATGTTAGCTTGTTCCTCTTCCGGTGTTTGCCAGCTCCGCTCGTTGCACGCGGAGATTTTGGGAGTTATCGCTGTTCCAGTCAAGACAACACAAAGTTCACCAAGTGTCTCCCGTAAATTAATCCGTAAGAAGAAGGTCCTCGCTGCTGCGAGGCTGCTGCGAGGGCAGCAACGAGGCTGTACAGTTGAAGCTCCGCTCCATCGCGCCAGAAGCAGTGTCCCGTTGCCGCTGGTCCCTACGCCGGGGGTCCGCTCGTTTAATTTTTGCCGGCTGCGCGTTGGGAGCGATCGCAAATACACTAAAAATTGAACTAAAACATAAAAATAACAATTATACTTTATTTATAAAGCCATTTAAAAAAAACACAGCTGCAACAAAGTGCTGTACACATGAAATTAAGAACATATAAACAAAAGATGAGATGAAATCATGAAAAACAACAGTCATGTGTTTAATACAGAAGTGGGTTGAGCCTAACCAGGGGTTGCTAGGTGAGGGGCTGGACTCAGGTTTGAGGTGATTGGCTACGGCTTGTGACGTCAATAACTGCAGGAAGTGTGAATCCAGGTGTATTTATCAAAAATAAATAAATCTACTTAGAGTAAATAAACCACTGGGTGCATTTTTTTGGCACAAGGACTGTTTTTTTATGAAGTAAATACCCAAAGTTGAGTAAAAAAACATTAAAAAGTGAATTTTGCATCTGTGGTCCCCTTTAAAATTTTTATGTTATGTCTGTGTGCTATCTTGACAATATTAATTCATTTTAATACACAAAATAATTCTTAGATAATTAATTATACCCTTTTTAATTCTGCCATTTTTAACTTTCGTTTTGAACGACCGGTTTCTTGAAGTCCACGCCCTTCAAAGATCTGTTTACGCCCTCTGTAACAGCCAGTATCTGTAATGTGTTGTTGTTTTAAAATTAGCTCTTTTTTATTACTCATTTGACTTACTGTTAGTGTTAGCTTAAGATAACTTACCGAAACCCGTCTGAGCGCGCCGCAATTTGCTGCTCCTTTTAGCATTAGACCTCCCGAATCCGATGCTAATGTTAGCTTGTTCCTCTTCCGGTGTTCGCCAGCTCCGCTCGTTGCACGCGGAGATTTTGGGAGTTATCGCTGTTCCAGTCAAGACAACACAAAGTTCACCAAGTGTCTCCCGTAAATTAATCCGTAAGGAGAAGGTCCTCGCTGCTGCGAGGGCTGCAGCGAGGCTGTACAGTTGAAGCTCCTCCGCCAGAAGAGTGTCCCGTTGCCGCTGGTCCCTACGCCGGGGGTCCGCTCGTTTAATTTTTGCCGGCTGCGCGTTGGGAGCGATCGCAAATACACTAAAAATTGAACTAAAACATAAAAATAACAATTATACTTTATTTATAAAGCCATTTAAAAAACCACAGCTGCAACAAAGTGCTGTACACATGAAATTAAGAACATATAAACAAAAGATGAGATGAAATCATGAAAAACAACAGTCATGTGTTTAATACAGAAGTGGGTTGAGCCTAACCAGGGGTTGCTAGGTGAGGGGCTGGACTCAGGTTTGAGGTGATTGGCTACGGCTTGTGACGTCAATAACTGCAGGAAGTGTGAATCCAGGTGTATTTATCAAAAATAAATAAATCTACTTAGAGTAAATAAACCACTGGGTGCATTTTTTTGGCACAAGGACTGTTTTTTTATGAAGTAAATACCCAAAGTTGAGTAAAAAAACATTAAAAAGTGAATTTTGCATCTGTGGTCCCCTTTAAAATTTTTATGTTATGTCTGTGTGCTATCTTGACAATATTAATTCATTTTAATACACAAAATAATTCTTAGATAATTAATTATACCCTTTTTAATTCTGCCATTTTTAACTTTCGTTTTGAACGACCGGTTTCTTGAAGTCCACGCCCTTCAAAGATCTGTTTACGCCCTCTGTAACAGCCAGTATCTGTAATGTGTTGTTGTTTTAAAATTAGCTCTTTTTTTATTACTCATTTGACTTACTGTTAGTGCTAGCTTAAGATAACTTACCGAAACCCGTCTGAGCGCGCCGCAATTTGCTGCTCCTTTTAGCATTAGACCACCCGAATCCGATGCTAATGTTAGCTTGTTCCTCTTCCGGTGTTCGCCAGCTCCGCTCGTTGCACGCGGAGATTTTGGGAGTTATCGCTGTTCCAGTCAAGACAACACAAAGTTCACCAAGTGTCTCCCGTAAATTAATCCGTAAGGAGAAGGTCCTCGCTGCTGCGAGGCTGCTGCGAGGGCAACAGCGAGGCTGTACAATTGAAGCTCCTCCGCCAGAAGCAGTGTCCCGTTGCCGCTGGTCCCTACGCCGGGGGTCCGCTCGTTTAATTTTTGCCGGCTGCGCGTTGGGAGCGATCGCAAATACACTAAAAATTGAACTAAAACATAAAAATAACAATTATACTTTATTTATAAAGCCATTTAAAAAAACCACAGCTGCAACAAAGTGCTGTACACATGAAATTAAGAACATATAAACAAAAGATGAGATGAAATCATGAAAAACAACAGTCATGTGTTTAATACAGAAGTGGGTTGAGCCTAACCAGGGGTTGCTAGGTGAGGGGCTGGACTCAGGTTTGAGGTGATTGGCTACGGCTTGTGACGTCAATAACTGCAGGAAGTGTGAATCCAGGTGTATTTATCAAAAATAAATAAATCTACTTAGAGTAAATAAACCACTGGGTGCATTTTTTTGGCACAAGGACTGTTTTTTTATGAAGTAAATACCCAAAGTTGAGTAAAAAAAACATTAAAAAGTGAATTTTGCATCTGTGGTCCCCTTTAACAAGGTGAAATGTCCGCTGCTAAGCTTCATTCTAACTCCGGCAGAAGTGGTGGAGGTGACATGTCCGCTGCTAAGCTTCATTCTAAAGCCCCCAGTATACCTGTTTCTTTTGCCTCACGCCGCTGGACTGGCGTGTGCAGCGCGCAGGCAGTTCATATATAGTTCTGTGCAAGCGCAGCTCTCTGAGTGCAGGCTCCAGCAACTGCAGCCGGGCGGAGCAGGACAAATTGAGGTCGCTGATTGGTCATTTGCTGACACGCGAGGCAGTTTATCAACGCGCGCGCGTAGGCGTAGTAAAATTTGACCTTGGCGCGTTCACGCCCGTGATCAAAGGCTTTTGCCGCGGCGCTCCCACAGCGCCGAGCGGCGTGAGGCAAAAGAAACAGGTATATTGGGGCCTTTACTCCGGAAGAGGTGGTGGAGGTGACATGTCCGCTGCTAAGCTTCATTCTAACTCCGGCAGAGGTGGTGGAGGTGGGGGGTGGGAGGAATGACGATATTCCAATGCGCAGCAACGCTTTCCTCAGCCCTCCCCATCTTGTATGCTCACAGACATAGTCTTGCGAGTTTTGGGTGCGGGGACTCAAGAGACTTTAGGACAGCCGCAGTGGAGCTGTTGCGTAGTAAACATGGAAGGAAAACTAGCGAACAAGCAAACGAAAACTTATTATTTTCACACAGAATGGGAGGAGGATTTTTTTTTTTGTTTATTCTAATTCAAAGTCTATTTGCCTCATCTGTAATTCGAGCGTTGCCTTGCCCAAAAAGTGTAACTTGGAGCGGCATTTCAAGACGATGCACAAACGATTTGATACAGATTTCCCTCCTAAAATTTGTTTACGGACTCAGAAAGTGCGGGAGCTAAAACACAAGCTTGCAGCCCAGCAATCAATCTTCACTCGGCCCAGCACAAAAGGTAAGGCTGCTACGATCGCCTCCTACCGTGTTAGCCGCATCCTGGCTCAACATAAGAAGTCTTTCAGTGATGGAGAAGTTATGAAAGAAGCGTTTATTGAGGCTGCAGATGCGCTTTTTCACGATTTTAAAAATAAAAGTGAGATCGTAGCTGCTATTAAAGACATGCAGTTGTCCAGACAAACAGTGACACGGCGATGTGAGGGAATGGCTGTGGATGTGGAGGAGCAGCTAAAAAAGAACGTGCAACAATGTGAGTGTTTCTCTCTTCAGTTTGATGAGTCAACAGACATGGTGGACATAGCACAGCTGTGTGTTTTCATCAGAATGGCCTTTGCAGACATGAGTGCAAAAGAGGAGCTGCTCACGATCTTGCCTTTGAAGGGACACACAAGAGGATAATATATTTTTAATGCGTTTATGGAGTTTGTTAATAAAAGCAACTTGCCCCTTCCATCCATCCATTTTCTTCCGCTTATCCGGGGTCGGGTCGCGGGGGTAGCAGCCTAAGTAGGGAGGCCCAGACTTCCCTCTCCCCAGCCACTTGGAGCAGCTCCTCTGGGGGAATCCCAAGGCGTTCCCAGGCCAGCCGAGAAACATAGTCCCTCCAGCGTATCCTGGGTCTTCCTCTGGGTCTCCTCCCGGTGGGACATGCCCGGAACACCTCACCAGGGAGGCGTCCAGGAGGCATCCTAACCAGATGCCCGAGCCACCTCAACTGGCTCCTCTCGATGTGGAGAAGCAGCGGCTCTACTCCGAGTCCCTCCCGGATGACTGAGCTTCTCACCCTATCTCTAAGGGAGAGTCCAGACACCCTGCGGAGAAAACTCATTTCAGCCGCTTGTATCCGAGATCTTGTTCTTTCGGTCATAACCCAAAGCTCATGACCATAGATGAGGGTGGGAACGTAGATCGATCGGTAAATTGAGAGCTTTGCCTTTTGACTCAGCTCTCTCTTCACCACGACAGACCGGTACAGCGCCCGCTTCACTGCGGACGCTGCACCTATCCGCCTATCGATCTCACGCTCCAGTTTTCCCTCATTCGTGAACAAGATCCCGAGATACTTAAACTCCTCCACTTGGGGCAGGACCTCCTCCCCGACCCGGAGAGGGCACGCTACCCTTTTCCGGCTCAAGACCATGGCCTCGGATTTGGAGGAACTGATCCTCATCCCGGCCGCATCGCATTCAGCTGCAAACCGCTCCAGTGAAAGCTGTAGATCACGAGCTGATGAAGCCAATAGGACCACATCATCTGCAAAAAACAGAGAAGCGATTCTAAGGCCACCAAAACGGATCCTCTCAACACCTTGGCTGCGCCTAGAAATTCTGTCCATAAAAGTTATAAACAGAATCGGTGACAAAGGGCAACCTTGGCGGAGTCCAACTCTCACCGGAAACGAGCCTGACTTACTGCCGGCAATGCGGACCAAGCTCTGACACCGGTCGTACAGGGACCTAACAGCCCATATCAATGGGCCTGGTACCCCATACTCCCGGAGTACCCGCCACAGAACCCCCCGAGGGACGCGGTCGAATGCCTTTTCCAAGTCTACAAAGCACATGTAAACTGGTTGGGCAAACTCCCACGCACCCTCCAGGACCCTGTTGAGGGTGTAGAGCTGGTCTAGTGTTCCACGACCAGGACGAAAACCACACTGCTCCTCCTGAATCCGAGGTTCGACTATCCGACGGACCCTCCTCTCCAGAACCCCTGAATAGACCTTACCAGGGAGGCTTAAGAGTGTGATCCCTCTATAGTTGGAACACACCCTACGGTCCCCCTTTTTGAATAGGGGAACCACCACCCCAGTCTGCCAATCCAAGGGAACTGCCCCCGATGTCCACGCGATATTGCAGAGTCGCGTAAGCCAACACAACCCCACAACATCCAGAGCCCTAAGGAACTCAGGACGAATCTCATCCACCCCCGGAGCCTTGCCACCGCGGAGCTTTTTAACCACCTCGGCGACCTCCGCACCAGAGATTGGAGAGCCCGATCCAAAGTCCCCAGGCTCCGCTTCCTCAGTGGAAGACGTGCCAGTAGGATTGAGGAGGTCTTCGAAGTATTCCGCCCACCGACTCACAACATCCCGAGTTGAGGTCAACAGCACGCCATCCCCACCATAAATGGTGTTGGTCGCGTACCGCTTTCCCCCCCTGAGACGCCGGATGGTGGACCAGAATCGCCTCGAAGCCGTACGGAAGTCATTCTCCATGGCCTCTCCGAACTCCTCCCACGCCCGAGTTTTTGCCTCAGCAACCACCCGAGCCGCATGCCGCTTGGACTGCCGGTACCTATCTGCTGCTTCCGGGGTCCCACAGGCCAAAAAGGCCCAATAGGACTCCTCTTGCCCCTCTATAAACTAATTTCTATAACAACTGTTATATATATTTGTTTTTTTGGCCCTCCCTCATGCCCCCCCACACACACACACCCACTGCGCATGCGTGCTGCTGAACCTTCACCCACTGCGCATGCGTGCTGGGTCACTCTGCTGGCAGTCTGCTACTTTCTTTTGTGCTAAAAGTTGAGCTAACAACAAGTTAACAATAAGTTAAAGCTGGATTTTGGATAAGAGTCGACAGATTTGACACCAAGCGGGACCTCTTCATCTAACAAGCTGCACACCAGACGCTGAGTGGACTGTGGACCAGAACCAAGTGACGATGATGTCGGACTTTCCTCCGTGATAAACAGCTGACTTACAGCAGGTAAATCAACGTTCTTAATATAATGTTTGCTTGTGTTTACTTTGATCACACAACAACAGAGTTTTTATTTATTTATTTATTTCTGCCAGGTGGAGAAGCTGTCATTCCAACAGGCTGATGGTTCTGAGGTTCTGATGGGGTCCAGATGAACACACAGCAAGAGTCCAGTTCATTAACGTAGTTACAGTTCGGTTCACGTGTTTTAATAGTGTGTTCAGTTTAATTCTCAGTATTTGTGTTACGTCCAGTTTGTGGTGCTAAATAAATAAAAATAAAAAATAAACCTGGTGTCTTCATTTTCACAGCACGTTACGCACTGTTTAAAAAACGTAACGAGTCCAGATAGATACTGTAGTTCAGATAAATTTATACATCTCCCACGCTAACATAAATACTGTTTATTATTGTTAAACTGTTATATTGAGCAGCGTGACAGGTGAAATGTCTGCCTGCCCTAGACTGTCCGCGCGTGTGAGCTGCGCACATGTGGTTGACACAAAAGCTCCACGGGAGATTTTTACATTATCAACGGGGGGTCAGCGAAAAAGTTCCACCTTGAGAGGTGGATCAGGAAAGTATCTGAGTCAAAGAGGGGGGCCAGCAGCGTCGTTTAGGCGATAAGCAAAGTCGCAAAGAGAAAGTAGCGGTTACACTCAAAATATGCACCGTGTAAACTGGGCCTTAAACCAATACATAGTTCCCAGACACGCCCCCAGTATTGCACAATACCTGGTTTTCACCATATCTAAAGGCAGAAAGGCAAGATGAAAGGCAAGATGAAAGGCAAGATGGCGAACAAGCAGACGCGAACAACCAGAGCAAAAACACGAGCTACCACAGCTTCACCATGGAACAAGAGCAAAATGGTCGGAGTTAAATGATTTTGAGAGTCCAAACTGAACACGGACCAGAACCAGCACTTTTGAGTGTTACCGTGTTGGAGGTTAGCATAGTTAGCACTGGAGCGGAGAGTCCCTCCAGCTCAGACACGAACAACCAGAGCAAATTACAGTACAGTATACGGACAAAAACACGAGCTACTACACCTTCACCAAGGAACAAGAGAAAATGGCAGTGGTCGGAGTTAAATGATTTTGAGATAGAAATCATGGCAGACGAATCGGACAACTAGTCACAAGTTACTCTGATATCATTAATTATTTAATTACTACGAGGAGCGCACACCGAGGAGCTTCACAGATTTAAATCCAAAAAAGATGTGAAAACTGTCTCATTCATATCTAACCAGCTAAATAAACGTTGAACTAAAATAACACACAGCCAGCACAAACAGTCCAGAACCAGCACTTTGAGTCTTACCGTGTTGGAAGTTAGCATGTTGTTAGCACTGGAGCCGAGGGCGTCGAGCTCAGGTCAGACTGCATCCGTGACATCCATCACGGCCGCGGGGTCACGTCCCATGGGACCGACGCGTCGCCCGCACGACTTGGCTCCCGTACTCCTTCTCCAACTGGGACGGTTTCACCCGCCGGTCCTAGTGGACCGTGAGGCCATTGTCGCGTTAGCGAGATGCTAAGCTAACAGCATGCAAGACGGTGTCGCTAAATAATGAAAAAAAAAAAAAACAGCTCTAACACACAGACAGTTGTACTCTAACATTGTTCTGACATAGTTTCACAAAATGATTTATGTAGAATATTTTGTTTACCGGCCAAAAGCACGACGTCTTCCAGAGCAGATCCAAGCCAGACTCAGAGACAGGAGGAGCTGCAGTCCAGCTTCTCCGATGAGATAAATCCTTCACGTTACTTTTTTTTTTGATTAACTTAAACCTACGCGTTGCCCAAACGTCTACCCGACTGGGACACCCCACTGACACAACACGAAGTAACCATTGCAATTAATTAGAAATTAACAAAAAAAACAACGTGAAAAATGGACATCCAGTAGAACGCGCTCCAACTGCCGCTTAGCCTATAGTGGGAGGGTCAAAAAGGACAACCCACAGATGTGACGTCACATGGGAACTATGTATACTGCATTTTTACAAACTCAGAATTTATCAACTCAAACATTTGTTCCAAGTTTTTACCTGAACAAAAAATGTGTCATCAGCAAAAAGAATACATTTAAGGATACTAGACACCTTCATTAAATCATTCACATATAAAATAAATAACTTGGGTCCAAGAACAGAGCCCTGTGGTACTCCAGATGATACATTTCTTAAATCAGATCTTAATCTTCAATTTGAACAAACTGTTTTCTGTCTTCTAAATAACTAGATATCCACTGTAATGCAGGTCCTCTAATACCATCTTTTTTCAATTTATCAAGTAAAATGGTATGGTCAATGGTGTCAAATGCTTTTTTTAGATCGACAAATATACTTATACAATTTAGCTTTTGATCAACAGCTGTGGTAACTTGTTCCATTAATTCCATTAGAGCCATGGATGTTGACTTATTTGATCGAAATCCATAGTAACCGTGTTTCCATCTATTTTCAATACGTATTTTGAGTGAATTTTTGAAAATTCGCAAAAATGTAAATAAAAATTAATGCGAAGCAGAAGTGTTTCCATCAACTGGCTTGAAGCGCTTCTACCAGGCCACGCAAAGCGGCATTACGTCAGACGTCAGCGTTACGCATGTCTACAGTAAACAGGAAGTAGCGGTTGAAAACAGAACCCGACCACACATCTCGGCAAAATGGAGAGAATATTTCAGGTATGTGTTGCTATCGGGCAAGTTGTATTTATTCTGTCATGCCAACTAGTTTTATCGATGTTACATGTTGTCCGGAGACGAAGTCACGTGACGTGAATGTTCGCTACGGCAGAACTGAGTCGGCAAATCTGTTTCCATCTGTCGTATTGCGCGTCAGCTCTGTTTCGAAGTACCCCAAAACCACCTCAAGCGAGCGTATCAACTTTGGGGCGAATTAGAGGAAGTTATATCGCATTTTGCCGTTTCCATTCACCATTTCTGATGCGATGCTTCAAAATGCGCATCTAGAAACCTTGATGGAAACACGGCTATTGACTATTACTTAGAATGTTATTTTTTTTCCAGAAATTTGTCAAGTCTAATTACAAAAAGTTTTTCTAAAATTTTTGAAAACTGTGGCAACAAGGAAATAGGTCTATACAGTTGTTAAATTCACTTTTATCACCATTTTTGAATAATGGAATTACCTTTGCTATCTTCATTCTATCTGGAAAAACTCCAGTTGAAAAAGACAAATTACATATATATTGAAATGGTTCAATAACATGACACATTATTTCCTAGCATTCACCTCAAAATTCCGAAAAACGCCTAAAAAAGACATACCCAAATTAAATTAGAAGCTGTTCTTGAACCCTATGGAGTACAAACAATTGGATGGTGTCTTTGTAAAGATAACACTTTGAATTTTTTGTTTCAGCAGTCATATTTGTTGTATCTGTTATTATTTTGTATTCATTGAAGTGAGAGCACACAGAAATAAAGCGTTTTTCTTGCCTCGCCTGAAAATATTTATATGTGTCAAGCACCTGCACACTGATACAACAAGATAGTGATTTGAATTTCATATGAGCCCAAAGACTGAAGTATTTACTAAAACAGTTTCAAATTTGAAGTCAATAGCATAAAAATTGAGGATTCTGTGCCTGTTTTTGTATGTGCATGTTAGGCGGACTTCAGTAAATCCAGTACATGCCCAAAACTGCCAAACTGTGTAACACCTGTATTATGCCAACTTGAAATGTTTGAATACTTTTCAATACTTCAACATAGTTCAGAATTACTGTCTATTGAACGCTTACATCTGTTCCATTCATATATTTACTCTCAAGCTGATAGAAATACAGTAACATGACAGCAGGCCGCTCGTAGCTCGGGGACTACCTGTATACTGTAAATCACAAAAGATTTCACCCCAGAGGGACAGCTGCAGCAGTCCCAACACCCACAGATAAGCACACAGATAACACACAAAGCTTCACAAAGGATCACCAACAATTACACCACAGGGGACCCTCCAGCAGTCTCCAGACCCCCCGCACCCCCGCCTCGCCACACACACACAGGCGCGCACACACACAGGAGACAAGAGAGCTTCGTGAGAGATAAATCACTTTTTCCTTGTAAAACAAGCTCTAAGGCTTTTATTTCATGTTTCCATGGCATTTATCCATGGCTACAGAGTGATCAGAGTCAGAATGAGCACGCCTAAAAGTCAACAAAGACGCACTTACCGTTTTACGCAGGAGGAGCGCAGCTGCAGGTGATCATGGCGCAGAGGATTTGAGACCTTTGAAGTAACTCAAACCATGTCATGTCACATGTCTATCGAAAGGCAATTTGATTGGCTACAAATCTGTGATGTCAAAATTAGCTCTCATTTGATTGGCCAAGACCCACGTGGGGGGGAACAGGGGGAGGGTGTATATTTGCTTGGTGGGTTTGTGGCATGTGATTGGCTGTAGAAAGTGAAAAGTTTCACTCAGTTGGTCAAAATTGGTGTCAATCAAAAGCAGACAGCCTATGGAAGACTTTTAAAGCGTCAGAACTTCCAAAGCTGCCATATTTGGGAAATCACGATCTAACACCTGCAAATTAGACAGTGTCCATGTCTTCACAGTCTTTCGATTTTTTGTCTGTACATCTGTTAACTACATTCATTATTTCATCTTTATCAGTACACTTTAGGAACATACTGTTCACACAATTTTTGATTAAATAACTCACATTGTCCCCCATTTTTGGAATGGTAGTCGCAAGGTTGGGTCCAACATTCACAAAGTAATTATTAAATTAATTTACAATTTCATGATCATCCTGTATTTCTTTATTTACCACATAATGTTGGGAAAGATCCACGCTAACCTTGTTTTTCTTTTTTAGAACACCATTCATTACCCGCCATGTTGCCCTCCTATCACCACCACATTTATGTAACAATTTCAATATAATACTCTCTCTTATGTTTCCATATGATCCATGTTAACTTGTTCTTGTACACTTTATATTTGTTTTCCGCCTCGAGTGTTCTGGATTTCAAAAAACAAGAGTACAGATAGTTCTTTTTTTTTCAGGGTTTCCGTGGGGTCTTTAAAAGTCTTAAAAGGTCTAAAATTTCAAAATCTATATTTTAGACCTTAAAAATGTCTTAAATTTGCTGAATTATTGTGTTGAAGTCTTAATTTTTAAGAGGTCTTAATTCCGTGCGCCGTCGTAATCCTGCCTCAAGCGCTCAAAAAAAAGCTTCCTACGTGACAAACATGTTACGTATTGCAGCTAGGGCTGCAACAACGCGCTATTATGCTTCTTTCACGGCTGTTTTGTTCACCGGTAGAGCTTTGTAAATGCAGGCTGACTGAATAAAGTAAAAAAAAAAAAAAACTGCAGCGCGCTGCGTGTGTGGCTCGAACAGAGCGAGGAGGAGGGAGGAGAACAGAGACTGTTTTTAAAGTTATTTTACAAATGACCGACGCGACGCAGAGAAAACTAAAGGCTGAGTTATAAGTCTTCCAACGTGTGGGAGCACCTGACGCTTCATGAAGATAAAAAAACTGCTTTGAAAAGTGGCGACGCGACACGAGATAACCACGTGGATGAAACATAAACATGACAGAGTTGGAAACTAACTTCACCACACAGCAGGTAGTCTCTACATTAAACCACATTTGTTCTGTTTCAAAGTGAGAAAACGTAATGTCAGTGTCTGGTAGCTGCTGAAGCTGCTTGTTTCTTAGCTGTGACAGAGAATGTGTGTGTTTTTATTTTTAATTTAATGGTACAAGCAGTGTTTAAATGTGATTTATAAATAAATCTAACACAAAGATTATGATAATTTAATGATTTAGCTTCAACTTTTAATTTGCTGGCAAATTCTGAAGACACTGCATTGTATGGAAAAATGAATTGCATTCAAACAGGAATTACAGTAATTTATTTCATCTACTCAAGTGTGTGTAATTAGTATTTTATATTTGTGTGTGTGCGTGTGTGCGCGTGTGTGTGTGTGTGTTTAACCTAGCACTGTAAGTGAAACAAGGTATTTCTTGAGTTGCTGTAAATTATGATATAATACATATAAACTCTCTCTCATTCCAGAAAACAACAATGAACAATGACAGCCTTCATGATGGACAGACATCATGCACACCACAGCAAGCAGCAGAGACTGAAAGATCCTTACATGAACGTCACTGACATGAGGCCTCTGTCGATGGTTGAAGACGAAGGCTTCACTGCCATGATGCCCACTTTTAACCCAGGTTACAATGATCCACACTTGTAATGGTAAATGGACTGTACTTATATAGCACCTTTCTATCTAATTGATACTCAAAGTGTGTTACACTGTAGTGTAAAGCACTGTATGTCCTCATTTACCCTTTCATACAGCACTCTACTAGTTTACAAAGCTAATTGAACAAATCATTCTAAAGAGACTAATCAGAGCTTTAGCTCACATTCATACACCAATGGGGCACACATGGGGTTCAGTGTCTTGCCCATGGACACTTAGGCATGTGACTGCTGGTGGATTCCAACCCCCAACTCTTGCACTGGAGGATGACTGCTCTAACAACTCAGCCACAGCTGCCCCATCCAGGTTAAAACAATCCACACCTTTAATCATGGCTAGATGTTTTTGTTCTCCATTATCAACAACACTGCATGTAGAATGTGTTCATTTCGTTTTTTGAATAAAGTTACTTTTCAAGTAATTTAGTAATTATGCATTTTTTCTGTACATTTCTGTCGTGTACATATGTTGTGAATAGGTCTTAAATTTGATTTGTACTGGTCTTTAAAAAGCCTTAAAAAGTCTTAAATTTGAGTTGTTGAAACCTGCAGAAACCCTGTTTTTTTTACAAGCATTTTTTAGACCATTTGTCATCCAAGGTTGATTAATGGTCATTTTCTTTGTATTCATTTTTTGTACACATGTATACATATATAGAAAGGTGCGACTTGTTTATGGATTTTTCCAGTTTTTTGCCAATAATTGGACAAAGCGACTTATATAAAGCGACTTCAATTAAACTGCTCCAAGACTGAGGCCATACTGATTGGCACCCCTCACCAGGTACAATCATCTACTATCCACCTTATTCCTAGCCCCCATGATGCCTTGCGCGAATTATGTGTACGTCTTCCGCCGGAAGTGAGAGCAGCAGTTAAAGCCCAGTCTACTGGCTGTGTATTTTTCACGTTTGTTTTTTTGTTTTGTTTATTTCTAATTAATTGCAATGGTTACTTCGTGTTGGGTTAGTGGGTGTTACTGTCGGGTAGACGTTTGTTCAAAGCGCAGTTTTCACTTCATCCCAAAAATAAGTAAACGTGAAGGATTTATCTCCCTCGGAGGAGCTGACAGCTGCCCCTCCTCTGTCCCGGATCTGCTCTCGAAGACGTCGTGTTCAGATCACGTTTTCTCCGGTAAACAAAATATTCTACATAAATCATTTTGTGAAACAATTTCAGAACAATGTGAGAGTATCATTTTCTCTGTGTTGGAGCTGTTGTTTATTTTTTTCTTCATGATTTAGCATCGTCTACTAGCTGTGTTAGCTTAGCATGTAGCGTTAGCATCTGTTAAAGTATTTACTAAACAAATCTGTGGATAAATAATATAAACACATGTGTGTGTAATACATTTGCAGTACATACATATACTGTGTGTATGTGTATACTGTATGCACACTGTATATACATACATACTGCATTGTTTGTACTGTTTTGATTGTAGCTCCCTGTTACTCTCATGTGAATAAAGCAGTGGGATGCTGTCTGTACAGAAAATATTCCATAACACAAGTTCATCTTTTGGTTATTACTACATTTGTTCTATTGAAATATTTATATTTTCAGGAAGGCCTACACACAAGTCAAACACAGACTGGTCACCCACGCTGAAGTTGACAGACACACTTACTCTGATCTTACTCTAATCTTTGTGAATGAGTAAAAAATTTAGGAGCAACTGTATTTATTTTTTCTACTTTGAGTAGCAAACTTGGTCTTATTTTAGACTTTGTGATGCAAACATGACAGTTTCTTCTTCTTCTTCTTTTTTTTTAAGGTACAGACGAGTGAAGGGCCAAGTTCCATCGTCTTGGATTCCGGAGGGGTTTGCTGCTTGCTCCAGTCGTCCAGTGGTCGCCCAGTGGTCGTCCAGTGGTCGTCCAGCGGTCGTCCAGCGGTCGTCCAGCGGTCGTCCAGCGGTCGTCCAGCGGTCGTCCAGCGGTCGTCCAGCGGTCGTCCAGCGGTCGTCCAGTGGTCCCACATGATTAGGAATCTGTTCCAGTTTGTTTAAAATCAGAAACTGCCCACCATTTCTTGTTGAAGAAGTATCTGGTATTTATTCTGGTATTTATTCAGCAGCCAATCATTTTCATTAAAAGACGTCAAATCACCCACAGTTCTCATATTGTATTCAGTTTCAACTGTTTTTAGTTTATAATTATAGCTTTTATTCTGAACTTTATCAATCTCCTCCCGGAGGAAGAACCATACAGCAACATGCATGTTTCTAAGTTTTGTACTTGTCAATAAAAAACTAAACCGTTAAGTTGCCAAAAAAACAATCACATCTAGTTTTTTTTATTTGCAGTAGAACTTCTCATTAGACATTAAACAACGTATCTTATTGAAATAAAGAAGGTGAAACACAGCAACACCAAATGTACTTCAAACGCAGATTTATTTATAGAAATTATATTTTCACTCATTTGTTGCTGTGGTACATAACTGCACACAAACTTCTGGACCAACTGGAGCGTCATCCATCCCTGGACCAACTGGAGCTTCATCCATCCCTGGACCAACTGGAGCTTCATCCATCTCCTGGAGCTTCATCCATCCCTGGAACTCGCCTTATGCAGAAATATAACAGAAAGGAGGAAAGTAAAAGTACAGTATACAAACATTAGGGTTCATTTATGAACATACACAAACACACACACACCTAGATTATATATATAACTAAACACACACACACACACATATATTATATATATATATATATATATATAAATA